>CAUYRH010065827.1:0-74515 GCA_963574655.1 Perodicticus potto | reverse complement strand
AGAGGAGGAGACGGGGAAAGACCGGGAGAGGAACGGAGAGAGCTTCTCTCTCCCTACTTGAAATCTGTCCCACTACCAGGAGCTTTGGTGTTTTCTGTATTCTTTTCTGTAAATCAATTCTGTCTTATCACGGACGGGTGGGGCGGGGGGAAATAATGTAATGAAGAATAATAAAATACATGTATTTAAAAATAAATAAATAAATAAATAAATAAATAAAAAAGAAGGGCCTAAGAGAACACTGTCTGAGGTCGCATAAGGCTCTCGTGATCTTTGCTCTTATTATTTGTTTCCCTGTCCTACCAGATCCAAACTGTCTGGCACAGTGAAGAAGGGGCTCTTTTTCCTTGCATTTTGGGGACCATTAGCATTCAATGTAGATTTTTAAAAAATCATCATGGGTATTTTTGAAATTTAAAAGAATAGGATTAATTTATAATTTTGCTAAAAGAAAAAATACCATCTCTGAAATGACTTTTAATGTTCCAGGGAGCAGGACTGACTGAGGCTTGCTGGGCCCGTCCCCCGCCCATTACCTGAGTGTGCTCTTCCCCTACCCCGTGCTGGACTGGGGACTTGGCCCAGATGAGGATCCCTGGTCTTCAGCCTCCTTCTTACACCAAGTGAGCAAGAGAGTCCAGAAAGCGGCCCCTTCCAAAGACAGTGTTGCTTTTGGGAAGCTTTCATCTAACAGGAAAGGAAATTGGAGAGATGTCTTGGTTTCCCCTGTTGAGAACTGAGACCCTGCTGTTCACTCGGTCCACTCATTTGGCAGGCACTTTTCACTCCCTAACCTGTCACATGCAGGTGACGACATATTGTACTAGGTGGAACCATATGAAGTCACTGTTTATAGGTAAGAACCGGCAATTTCATATAGCCAAACCTACCACTTAGCAGGTCTTCCAAAGCTAGTGTTACTGAGTTTTTCTTTTGATGGTATCAAAGAAGGCATAGAGATCACCCAATTACTACCAGAAACAGGGTAGACACCGGTTTCTACCACACATATCATGGCACAATATTTTGTAACTTTACAAAGCCGAGTCATTGCTTTGGACCAGCTTCTTCCAGAAGCCCTTTCGTCTGAGGCTTGGGGAACCCAACCACCAAGGTCCCTGTCTCTATAAAAAGTAGAAAAATTAGCCCAGCATGATGGTGTACACCTGCAATCCCAGCTACTCAGGAGGCTGAGACAGGAGGATCACTTGAGCCCAGGAGTTTGAGGTTGGGGTGACTGTGATGACGCCACTGCCCTCCAGCTTGTAGTCTAACCAGTGCAATAGAGCAAGATCTTGTCTTAAAAAAAAAAAAAAAAAAGCCAGGCATGGTGGCTCATGCTTATAATCCTAGCATTCTGGGAGGCCAAGGCAGGAGAATGACTGGATCTCAAGAATTCAAGACCAGCCTGAGCAAAAACAAAAATACTAAAAATAAAAAAATTAGCCAGGAGTAGGGGTTGTCATCTATATGCCCAACTACTTGGGAGGCTGAGGCAGGAAGATTGCTTGTGCCAGGAATTTGAGATTGTAGTGAGCTATGATACCATAGTACTCTAGCCTGGGCAACGGAGTGAACCTCTGTCTTAAAAAAAGAAAAAAAAAAATATATATATATATATATAGCTGGGTGTTGTGGTGGGTGCCCTGTAATCCAGTTACTTTGGAGGCTGAGGCAAGAGAACCGCTCAAACCCAAGAGTTTGAGTTTGCTGTGAACTATGATGCCATGGCACTCTCTGAGGGAGACAAGTGAGACTCTGTCTAAAAAAAAAAAAAGGGTGGTACCTGTGGCTCATCGAGTAGGGCGCTGGCCCCATATACCAAAGGTGGCGGGTTCAAACCTGGTCTCGGCCACACTGCAAAACAGAAAATAGCTGGGCATTGTGGCAGGCGCCTGTAGTTCCAGCTACTCCGGAGGCTGAGGCAAGAGAATCGCCTAAGCCCAGGAGTTGGAGGTTGCTGTGAGCTGTGTGATGCCATGGCACTCTACCGAGGGCGATAAAGTGAGACTCTCTCTACCAAAAAAAAAAAAAAAAATACACACACACACACACACACACACACACACACGCACGCACGGGCTGGGCGTGGTGGCTCACACCTGCAAACCTAGCACTCTCAGAGGCTGAGGCAGGTAGATTGCCTGAGCTCACAGGTTTGAGACCAGCCTGAGCTAGAGCAAGATCCCACCTCTAAAAATACCTGGGTGTTGCGATGGGTGCCTCTCGTCCCCATTACACGGGAGGCTTATGCAAGAGAATCACTTGAGCCCAGGAGTTTAAGGTTCCTATGAGCTGTGATGCCACAGCATTCTACCAAGAAGGACAAAGTAAGATTCTGTCTTGGAAAAAAATATATATGTATATATATGAAATGAGCTCATTCAATGATTAAATTTACTGAACAATAGTCAGAGCAACTTTTCTGGTTATAAGCAATCAGGTGAATATGAACCAGTGCCTGCCCAGTGGGGTGAGACCAGGATTTCTCGACCTCAGCTTGGGCCAGATCACTTTGTTGGGCTGTCCTGTGTGTCGTGGGATATGGAGCAGCACCCCTCTTACTAAGAACCATTAGGTCAGAAGGATGCTCTATAATCAAATGCAGATAGAAGGACTTACAAGGAGGAAGAGCAGTTTCCTGAGACCAACCTGTGTCAATTTCAGAAACGCAAAACAAGTCTGGGGAGTGACCCCCAGAAAGGGTATTTGAGAGAGTGAGGCATGCAGAGGACTGTAGTTATTACCCACCTTGTCAACTGTATTCCTTCCAGCCCACATACAGGAAGGGGGCCTTCCTGACTCGACTGCTGCTCCACCAAGGAATGGGTGTGGGGGCAGTGAGAAGGACCCATTTCTGCCTACCTCTGGGCCTTTGCACGACCTGACATCTCTGACTACAATAGCCACTTCTCTTCCCTCCTTCCTCTGGCTCCTCCTCAGCCTTCAGGTCTCAGCTTAAATATCACTTGCTCCTGAAAGGGTCTCTGATCCTTTTCCTTTAGTCAACAACTCCCTCCCCCACCTTGCCCCACTGGCTATGCAAGGCCTGCTCAGATGAGTCTCACACCCATATTTCTAGCACAGAACTTAGCACCCATCACACACGTATGAGATTTACTTATATGGACTGCAGGAGTTTGGTTTTCTGCTCACTCCTTCCATTAAAATACAAACCCACAAGGACAGGGACCCTATGTCACACTCTAGCCAGAAGCCAGCGAGGCTTACAACACACAGTAGATGTTTTCCCAAAGACGTGTGCTGAATCGATGAAAGAAATCACTTTCAACTGAATGGAGGGGAGGGGCCTAGTACTTGAAGTTCCTGAGGATGGCATCAAGCATGTGGTGATCGTAGCAACAGCTGCACCGATGTGTATGCTGGGTAATTTCTGCAGAAGCAATAAGACTGGAGTGTGCCAGGCAGAAGCTGCTCCTGAAGAATAACATGGAAGGTGTGCCAAGTCTGTCTTTAGCCGTGTACTTGTGGGGTGTTGACCAGACCCTTATGATGCATCTCTGGACAAATGTTTTGTACCCTGAGCCAAATCACACACCTTCAATGTGTCAACAAAATAACCTCAAAAGCCTGATGAGACAGTTAACTGGTAAGCTGCATGGTAGAGTCCTAGGCTTCAAATCTGGTATTATAAGGATCGATCTTTTCCATATTGATCAGGGAAGGGGGAAACAAGGGGAGAGGGAGGGCTGTTCCAGGAAGACTCAGTGAGACTCTGGTTAGGTCTGTATTTCCCAAAGCACACGTCACAGGTGCCACGTGGGCAGCAGGCCAGTGGCTGACATCTAGTCCACCTGGTTCCCCAACACCACTGCCAGGTTCCAACATCAAGAACACAGAGACATTGCCATCTAACTTTTATATGAAGAATTTAATTATCTATACATGTAACTAATTCAAAAGGTCGTATTACAGTTGTTAAAGCCGCAGGTTTATATATTTATATATTTTACATTCATATCCATGAAAATACTGAAGCGCAGCTGGGCGGGCAGGAGCAGTCCTTGCTCTCTGCACCGTGTGAATGGACAAAGGACCCTCACGACCGCCAGCACAGATTCCCAAGGGGGACGGGACAATGGAAGGGGAACACATGTTACAAAGTCATTAGTAGGACAGCTAGATTGTGCTTGGGGCTCCCCCACCCCATCTTCTGTGCTGTCAGCAGTGGGCATTTTTATTGAGAGCTTTCAGCTAGGGTTTAAAAGACAAATAGGGCTTCGGCTACAGCACATCTAAACACATGAACAGACTATGAGCTCCATTTCATATTAATCTGTAGAAATTCCACAGTCTAGTTAAAAAATGTAAACATTGGAAATTAATTGCAGGGAGACTTCTATACATTCTTTCTTGTCAAGAAAATTACTTGTTCAAAGTAATTTATGTCATTCCACGAAAAAGTAATTGGACTAAAAAGAGATCATAGATTTCGTTGATGGTAACAACCTCAATGGTGTTGTCTCCTGATTTCATGGTATGGAAACACACAAAATTAAAAACCCAAAACAAAACACCAACTCAACCAGATAAATCTGAGACCAAACAAAAACACAGAGTGCTGTCTCATGTGGCTACAAGGTCACTGTGCAAAATAAAATTAATGCAATACGATTAGAGCATCATACAAAGTCATAGCTTTTACCATGGAAAGAACGAATTTCTTATGTACAGGATGTATTACATGCTCAACAAGGTACATCTGATACAAACAAGCACAAACCACCTTCTGTTTAATTGGGCTCACTCTACACATCTTTAAAACAAATATACTAAACTCCTCTGAAATTCTACAGCATGGGGGAACCCCAAACTACACAATTTAGTTGGTAACACTGGACAAAATAAAAAGTTACATCAAGTCTCAGATTTATGGACATTTGGAACAATTTTTAATAGCACATGCAGCATTCCTTGATAGTGGGTCTTTTTGCAAAACCAAAATAGCAAAGAAGTAGTTCTTTATTTTGTTTATTAAAAGGCTAAAATATATATATATATTTAAAAATAATTTTAAAACTATTGAAAGCACCTGTGCAAAGGTGGGGGGGAGTCAATTTGAGTAACTAGGAAAGCCACAAAAGGACCCACTACCCTGTGTATTTTCATAATTTTTGCTCCTATCTCGGCAAGTAATAACTCAAACATTGCGATCACATGCAACTAAGGTAAAATGAGGTAAACTGCTCTGCAGTGAGTTCTTCTACTCAGAAGGCAGTAGGTGATCATGCTGGAAGTCACATGATCAAGGCTGCATCTCCCATCATCCCTCTGGGCAGTGATATGGGATAGTGGGTCTCTTTGAGGACTTTCAAGCCTGAGGGGGGGATGGACAACATATGATTCCTAGAAAAAGGAGGAAAACAACACATAAGCAAAACAAAACAATGAGCAAAATTCAAGCTAGGAAAATGAGTCAGGCATGTAAACAGCATGATGCCAAAATGATTAAAAAAAAAAAAGAAAAAGGGGGGAGGGGAGGAAGGGGACATGCTACAGAAGGAATGAAAATTAAAAAAAAACCCACAAGATAAAGTCTTGCATTACAGAAGGTCTTCAAAGAGACTGTTGCAAATGCAGCAATGGTCTAGCTTTAAGTTCTGCAAACAAAGCTCGGCAGAATCAGAGCAATGCTGCATGTTTTACTGGAAGATACCAGAGAGGCGAGGCAACAGAGCCTCCAGGGCACTTACATTGCTGGCTTGGGTCCATGTCTGTGGTCAGCTTCACATAATTGGATGGGAAGAGTCCCACTTGTCCGTTCACTTCTCCTTTCCACCAGTCGGGGTCCTCCTTGTTGAGGACGTTGATGATCTGGCCCTTGTTGAAGGCCAGTTCGTCGTCATTCTGCGCTGTGTAATCGTACATTCCAATCACCTGGCACACTGCGGAGACAGGGTGGGTGAGCAGCCGCACACCCCCGCGGGTGCAGCAGGTGACATGCAGCCACTTGGTATTTTCCCGTATTATTTCTGTCTTTTCAGGAGAGGAGGAAACTCAGTGGAAATGCTCTAATGGGATTTCAACAATGTGGCAATGAGGAAGATGAAGGATTAAAAACCAAGACAACAGCAAAATTTTCACACTGAGTCTTTGGTTTTTATAATAGCTTCCTCTTTTCATGTTTGCTTGTCAGCAGAAAATTCACAGTGCTAAATGATCACCTTCGTTTCCAGTTGGTGGAACTTATTTACAATGCGGATGCTGGGAAGGCTGGCACAACCCCAGCTCCAGGACAGCTGCACAGACAGTAAAGTCATGGGGCCTTTGCTATAGTTTTTCTCATTTTTCTATTCTTTTCTCTTTTTAGGGTGGAAGGTAATGATCATCTGACCTCCAAAACTTCCAAACCTTAATGGAAAGTAAAATCAGTGTTTTAAAAGATTATTCTGCTGTATCTTTGTGTCTCCAAATTTTGACGCGAAGAAAGAAATCTCCATATGCAAGAACAATTTTTCTTCTCTGGTTTTTGCTCAAAACTATAGGAGCTAAAATTCTCCTTCTCTGGCACTTCCACTTTAGGGAAGTCTGCACAGTTACGTCACAATCCCCCATTAATCTTTCTTAACCAACCTATATATTTAGGTTTATGCTTTCAAATTGTCCAGGTAATTTAATCACTTCAGCAAATGATGTCAGTGGGTTTCAGCCAACCCAATAAGGGGGCTGGGTGCTAACAATGGGGGACGCCCCTCAGCTCTCCCCTGGGAGGACAGATCCAGCTAGTATCACACCCCTCTGCTTGCACAAGGCCACAGGCTCAAGCAGAAGAAGCCCAGCTGGGATTGGGATTCATCACAATGGTGGCCAATTGTTTAACTTCTTGCAAAGGCTGCCAAGTTTTAATCTTATTTCACTGGGGACATAAAGTGCAGACATTTAGCCACAGGGGACCAGAGCAAAAAATGCCACACTTTCCACAAATGCCACCCAAGAATCAGTGGCTTACAGACCTATAGTGGAAATCTGTTCCCCTAACCTCAACTCTCTCAGATATTACTAAAGCATCCAGTTTAGTCCCTTCAATCAGCAAATAGCCAACCAGGTCAACTTCAGTGCTGTTCTTTTTCATTCCTCTAGGAAACTGTGCACAGCATCCTGTTCTCTCAGCGCAAAGGCCCCTCTGCTCACAGTGAATGTCACAGAGGAGTTATTTCAGCCTTCAGTGAACACCACATTACAGCCAGTAGACCCCCATGGCCTCCATCTCCATCTCCTAACCTTGTAAGAACCCAGTCATTTATTTTTAGGCGTCCCTTTCTGTGGTTTCACCCCCCAGCCCAAATCCCAATTTAAATAGCTGGAAAGAAATAAGAGAAGAATCTGGCTTCACTGCCACGGCATTCATGACTGTGTCAGAAGAGCGTTCCAACAAGGGCTCTGTTGTACCCAGCACAGTAAAGCTACTTAGATATTTGGTCCTTTTGAAAAACATACTCCATATTACATTACTTGGGTGTCAGTCCCAGCAAGGACAAGAAGTGCTTAGAGCACATGTGAAAACAATGAGATATTTAATGAGAAAGTTGAGTAGAAAAACTCAAGTGACATGCAGACAGGTTCCAGTTAGAGACTGCAAAGTCCTTACCTGCTGGTAAGGCTGCTGACTTGGGCGGCTCTGTTGGAGTGATTTTGCTTGTCCCAGGGCTCAGAAGTTTTACATAATTAGCTGGGAACCAGCCTATCTGGCGTTTTTTCCCACGTGCCTGATAAGAAAATAATTACATCAAGACGTTTTAAAGGTTCATATTCTTTTAAGATATAGTTTGCTTTAAAACACAGCATTTATGAGAAGCTTACATATAACTGAAAGACAAATAACATTAACAGTAGAATCTAAGGATTACTATGTCACAAAAACAAAATAGTGTACCTAAAACTCAAATTGTGGCAGTCATTGATCAGCAAAGCCTGGGATATTTTTGCACAAGCTACATTGGGTGGATCACAAATTCAGAATACACCACAGTGTGTCTAGGATAGGATACTCTGTTGGTAACACTGGTACTTAGTTGCTCACTTCAGGTAATGTAGACGTTATAGTTAATGCCAACCTGACATGTGGGTTTAGGAATTAGCTGTCAACACTTATTGCATGTGTCCATACAACAATTCCAGAAGTATAATACTATTACTTTCTTCAATTTCCAGATGAAGAAATTGCGGCTTGGAAAAGTTGAGTGGCAGCCCAAGGCCACAGGCTAAATAGTGGCAGCTGAGATTCACTCCCTCATTGGGGCTCTTCTTTACGGTAACATGCAACCTGAGATGCAAGATGGCACATGTGCAGACACACAGAACATGAGGAGTCCCAACTTGACACTGTTTTCAAAAACCACCAGGCCCATGTGATGATGACAGCCACATTTTTCATTGTCATTCTTCAATCTGATTCAACACCAGATCCACCTATGGAGTGTTTACATGGTAAGGATAGCAGGTGATGTGGAGGAATTTATGAGAAGGTCGGTGAGCTGAGGCCTGTGGTGATGATACAATCCCAAGAAAAGACTCAAGTCTAGAAGGGCTATGTCTACCCTGCTGCCCACCCCCAGGAAGGGAGACTTCAGACACACGTGCACATACACACCATGTGCACATACATGCAGGTACCCACCTGCCTGCACACTCAGAGTGTGTCTAGACAAAAGGCTCCGATCTGCATTTCCTTCTGTAACTTTTGAACTTAAAGCCATATGAATATATTACCCATTCGAAAAATAAGGAAATAAAATTCAAATAATAGAAAACTCCCACCACCTCGGCCCCATCCTCCCACCTGCCAGTCTATCAAGAGGGGTCCCTCTGGGTCACTTGAGAACACAGATCAAGTTTCCTTTCCTCGTATTGGACAGACTTCGTGCTCTTGGCTCAAGGACCAAAGTTTTTCTTTAAATTAAAAAAGAACTTTTCTATATCATTTACTTCAAAGAGCAGTCCAGGACTAAAGCTTTGATGCTCACAGTGAACCTGTGGTGACTGAGCCATGTGGTGACGAGGTTCTACGTGTTTATCTACCTCAGATGCTGCCATTTGGCTCACAGCCACCCCACTAGTTAGTCCCCCACGTCTGTGGTTGCAAAATGTGGTCACTTCCTCAGCTATGGGTCCACACTGAAGTTCACTGAAGTGAAAGTGCCAGGAGCTACCCCAGGCATGGCAACTCACCCCCCTTGATGGTGAAGTCTAAGAATCATTGAAAACTGTCTTTTGAGCCAGGTTCTGGGAGCATGAGGACTGAAAAGCATGGCTGTTTATAGCAGCCCATATAGCCTATGGCTAGGAGGAGTGAGAGTTATTGACATGACAACTCAAATTGGGCAGCTGGAAGTTAAGAGGGTAAATTCCCTGGTAAACATCAAATGCCATAAATGTGGGAAGTTAGGCCATAAGAGAAAAGAGTGTTTAAAAAGGAAAAGAATGTGGCATGCTAAAGAAAAGGAACAAAGAGCATATAAACCTCCAGGTGTTTGTCCCAAGTATAAAAAATGCTTTCATTGGGCAAACAAATGCTGTTCTCAATTTGATAAAGATGGAACACCTTTATTGTAGGGAAATTATCAATTGGGCCAGAATCAGGACCCACTGGTAAATGAAAGAAGTTAAAACAGTTTAATATTTTCGTTTCAGGCTTGGCGCTTGTGGTTCAATGGGCTAAAGCGCCAGCCATGTACACCTGAGCTGGTGGTTTCGAATCCAGTTCAGGCCCACCAAACAACAATGACGGCTGCAACCAAAAAATGGCTGGGCATTGTGGAAAAAATGGCTGGCGCCTGTAGTCCCAGCTACTTGGGAGATGGAGGTAAGAGACTCGCTTGAGCCCAGGAATTGGAGGTTGCTGTGAGCTGTGATGCCATAGCACTCTATCCAGGGTGATAGCTTGAGGCTCTGTTTCAAAAAAAAAAAAAAATTCATTTCAAACTACTCAGAAAAAAGCAGTATAATTCAATTCTATGCCATGGGAGCAATCTGCCAGCTTGGTTAGACCTGTGCTGCCTCAGCATAAACCTGAAGAAATTAAACCAGACCAATGGATGATGATGGAGAATAATTAGATTAAATATGTTTGTGGAATACTTGGTTATCCTGCGCGGTGAAGGGATAACCCACCTCTCATCAGCGTCTGTGTACTATAACCGGGTCCAGCTAAAGAGCCTGGACACAGCCCAAAGGGGAAAGGGACACTCTGAAGCAAGTGACTCCTCTGGAAGATTATGAGAGGGAGAACAAGGGGAAGAGTAACTAAGAGTTAAACCACCTTTGTGTTAGGGAGCTCCATTTGAAAAAAAGAGTCTGGAATCAATTAGCAAAAATTCCGCTGGAAAAGCAGCTTGAAAGCAGGAAAAACTTTGCTACTGAGGAACTGTGAAGTGTGAGATCACTGAAGGACCATGAGTAACAGAGCCTTTGAGAAGAACTGTTAAGTGTGGGACCATTAGTCCACAAGTAACAGTATTTTGAGATCTGTGAAGGGTGGATTTGTTAGGACCATGAGTAGCAAAGCCTTTGGAATAGAGAGAGAAAAATCTTTGCTTGCAAAGATTGCAAGGAAAGCACTATCTTTTGTTCGTCCATTAAATATCAAAGGAAAGTTCGTACAGTTAAAGAAATGGTAAATTCTCTCAGCAAAGACTTTCTCAGTTTGTTTTAACAGTTTAAAAAGACCTTTAAGGGAATTAACATTATAATCGTCATTTTTTTCCCTAGCAGTGGCTAGTAGTTTACATCTGTATTGGGCTTCCTCATTTAAAGAGCCCATACCTGGAATTCTGAACTTTGACAATTACTATATTCTTTTGTCTAGAAAGAAAAGGGCTAGATAATAAAAAGAACTGCCCATACCACATTAAAAATTATTTTGTTTATATATAAAAGATGGGGGAAATGTAGCAGCCCATACAGCCTATGGCTAGGAGGAGTGAGAGTTATAAGAAATACCTGTATAGCTCAATAATGGAACACCTTGGTTGAAAGGGCACAGACAGGGATTTAGTGCTCCTAACAAGCATGTGAGCTCGTGAGATGAGAGCAGTGGTGAACAGGCAGTCTCTACACCTGCATTGGTGAGAGGCACGAGATCAGCTTTATATTAGGCTGGAGGTGCAGGCAGTTGCGAGCATGCACATTCTATCACAGACTCGCTTACTCTGAGTCTGTTTCCTCTCCTGCCTGCAGAAAGCCAGCATGGCGTAGATCTTCTCCCAGCATAGATCTTCTCTATGCTGAAGATCACTAAGCTCGGCTAAAGACTAAGATCTTTCTGAGAAGGCTGCTTTACTCTCTCTCTCTCCTGCTAAATTACATAGCCCTCAGGCACCTAAGAGAAACTATACCTGAGCAAGGTAATTTAGTGGTCTGCGTCCGGAACCTAGTTAAGCCGGGCCCGAGACCTGGCCAGTCCTGGGACCTCACAAGTGGTGTCAGAAGTGAGATATGACAGCTGTTGCCTTCAAGGAGTGGATCAGTTACATGAGGAAATAAGAAATGTGCATGGAAAGCTAAGTAATATAAAATACTAAAGAATGACTACACAGTTCAGGGGATGGGGACAGAGATAGCACAATTCAACACAGGGAGGTGGAGCTGCAGGTCAAAGGGCAGGCAGGGAGGGAGCAGATTTCTAGGACTCCAGTGGTCAGATTCTTGAGCCAGGAGGTCGTATCTGGAAAGTCCTTCTAGACAGGGATTTTATGATGGCTGCCTACTATGAGCTTCCCAGAGAAAGCTTTGTCTTTGGCTGTACTCCAGGTTGAGCCTCCCATTATGCCCAAGAATCCTTTCTTAGGCCCTGCATGTTCAGCTCACCACAGTGTGGCTCTTCCCCTTCCTGCCCTTGGCTGGCCTAGACAAAGCAGTGAGTGGAATACTGTTGTGACCACAGGCCTTCAGTGATCCCACACTTCACAGTTCCTCAGTAGCAGAGTTTTTCCTGCTTTCAAGCTGCTTTTCCAGCGGAATTTTTGCTAATTGATTCCAGACTCTTTTTTCAAATGGAGCTCCCTAGCACAAAGGTGGTTTAACTCTTAGTTACTCTTCCCTTCGTTCTCCCTCTCATAATCTCAGGCCTTCCTGAGCAAGGATCTCCTGCTCCTGTTGTCCTAACACGCATTCCTAAGCACCCCTGGAGGGGCCATCTTCCACAGCTAGCCTTTAGCACAGCAAACGTGCCACCTCCCTCCTCTCTCTTAAACTTACCTAATGCCTACACAGTCCTGATCATGGCCCTGTGAGAGCCAGTGGTCCAAGAGGTCAGTCCACAGGCCCAGTAATGGACACCAAGGCATTATATTAGGCTCCTTCCTCAGGAAGCAGTTTAGAAACCATTCTTTCATGTGTTCAGCCAATCCTTACAAAGGCCCCTCGCTCAACTCTAAAGGAGGACGTCACGCTCTGTGCTCCCCTCCACTGCACAGGCTCTAAATGGCTGCTGGGAAATTCAGCCCCCTGCACAACAACCATATGGGTGAGCCATGGAGGACAAGGTCACCCTTCACTTTGGGGGTTGGCAGAGATTTGGGTAAGAAGGAAGACATGCTATCAAGGAAATACTATTGTAGTTACATTTTTAAGGCAACTTTTTATTTAGAAATAATTTTAAACTTACAGAAAAGTGGCAAGAATAAGAAAAGAAATATTCTGAAATGAAATTAAAAAAAAAAGTACACAGAGCACCCATAGCTTTTTACCCCAGTGTACCTCTTTACCTCGCCAGCTTCTTTTGTGCACTTGCTTTCCTCCTCCCACCCCATTCTCTAATTTTTTTCTCTGAATCATCTGATTAGAAGTTGCCTGCACCCTAGCTCTTCACCCCTAAATACTTCAATGTGTTTTTCCTAAAAGTAAGGAATATTCTCTTATATAGCCACAGTACAGCTATTGCTTTTAATAAATTTAACATTGGTACGTGAATTTTTTTTTTTTTGAGACAGAGTCTCATTTTATAGCCCTCAGTAGAGTGCTGTGGCATCACACAGGTCACAGCAACCTCCAACTCCTGGGCTTAGGCAATTTTCTTGCCTCAGCCTCCCGAGTAGGTGGGACTATAGGTGCCTGCCACAGTGTCTGGCTTTTTTTTGTTGCAGTTTGGTCGGGGGTTGGGTTTGAACTCACCACCCTCAGTATATGGGGCCTGCGCCTTACCCACTAAGCCATAAGTGCTGCCCTAGTACACAAATTTTATCCAATCTAGCATCCTTCTCCCAATAATGTCCTTTAGAGTGTGATTTTCTTTCATACAGGATCCAGCCTGGGCTCAGTCAGTTCTCATGTTTCTTTACCCTTCTTTTTACAGGTTTTCTCTTTTATGATATTGATATTGCTAAAGACTACAGTCACTCCATCCCTCCTTTCTATTTGAACATTTCTCATTTTGGGTTTAGGTAATGTTTCCTCATGATTACACTCAGGCTGTGCATTTCTGGCCAGAAAAGGATGTGAATGACACTGTGTCCTTCTCGGGGTGGTGCTTCTGCACATGCATCATGTCCACTCGTCTCCCCACTGGGGAGGATAATTCTGACCGCCCAATTAAGGTGCTGTCTTACTTTTCCAATGTATCCTTAATTAGTGCATTTCCCTCGCAAATAGTAAGTGATGTGTGGGGAGTCATTTTAAGACCATGTATGTTTTCTGTTCCTCTTCAAATATTCTCCTTAGGTTTGACATCCACTGACGATTCTAATAAACTTTACTTACCAAGATGGTTGCAAAATAGTAACCTTTTTCTTTTTTTTTTTTTTTGAGACAGCATCTTGCTGTGTCGTCCAGGCCAGAGTGCAGTGGTACAATCATGGCTTGTGTTAACCTAAAATTCCTGGACTCAAGTGATCCTCCTGCCTCAGCATCCCAAGTAGCTAGGACTATACTATGGGCATGCCCCACTATGCCTGGCTAAATAATAACCTTTTAAAAAGTAACTCTGTATCTGGAAATGAGATTTTAAAGAGGTATCAGGAAAAGCAAAATGAATAATAAAATGATGTGAATAATGTGCAGGCACAGAGGAACTAAAAACACTGGGTCGCACAGACGCAGCTGTGAGCACAAAGCAAGCCACATCTGTTGCACACCCGCCAACATCACTGAGGAACTCTCCCCTTTTTTTGTAACATATAATACTTGAGGGTGACTCATAGCAGGTCTCCCCTTGTTCTGTAAATTCTCACCATCCCAATAAGCACTATCTGAACTCAGGGAGGGAGTAGACAAATTTGCAGATGACTCTCTAGCCTGAGAATTCTGCTACCGACTCTCTGAAGCTTAAGAACCAAACAGACTCAGAAAATGTGGTATCTCCCACTATGCAAATACAGAATTCAGGCAGTGAAGGGTTATTTATACTTTACCACAAAGTAGTGTCCCTTTGAGATTTTGCATATTCAAACTTGACAGAGAATTTGAAACAAATAAAGAAGATACTAACTTGTAGCTCTCCTTCCCACCATCCACCTGGGTTCTTTTTTCGGATCAAAATCAGCTGACCAGGGGCCAGAGTGAGCTGCTCAGGACCAGTAGCAGTGTATGAGGCAATAACCTGGGCAATCTCTGAAAAACAAGACCAAACATTGCAGAGCACGGTTAGAGTCAGGAGAAAGCAGGTCTAGGAAGACACAGCCACCTCCCAGGTTCACATTAACATCATCAAAACTGATGCATTGGGATGGTTTTCTACTAAAAATGTGGCTTGCTGAACTGCCCCAGCTCCAGTTACACTGCAAAGGCAGCATTTAAGGGCTTGGCTGACTTTTTTTTGTCCTGGCTGATCCACTGTAGGACACCCTCATCATCTCTCAGAACTTACCATCTTCCCTCTGTGAAGCCCCTTTTTGTCCCCTCCCCTCTGCCATGTCCCTCCCACAATCACTATGAACACTTCCATGCCAAGGGCTGGGCCTCATTCCTCGCCCCAGCATGATGACACTCAATGACGATGAGATGAATAAAGGACTCAAGGGAAACTTTTCCACCTGCCAATTAAAGCAGGAAGAGGAAGTCTATTTTCCTCAGAAAACACTGGGAGCCTGGCAGGAGCTCACTTGTACATTGTTGCTGTAGGCCCTCACACCCACCATGGCCATTTTTTTTACAGCTCACATTTTGAGAATGATCCTAGAATATCAGCAATGAATCATAGCAATGCAAATTTCTTTCTTTTTATTTCAAGTTAAAGGAAGAACCTGAAGAAGGGAATTTTATGCAAAAACAATTCAGCACATTGAAAAAAATGTTCATAGTTCTGTACTTTTTCTGAATGTGAAAAGTCCCATGGGAAAAATCCCAGGAGTACTACTGACTGGGCTCTGAAAACTGCATTTCTACTGGCCTAGGAGGTCAAGTATGAAAAGACAGAATCCTCTGACTGCAGTTCTGGTGCACTGGCATCAACTGCTCTCTGAACTTTGAGAAGCAAGACAGAACAAACTATTCCATTCACTTACATGGAAGGGAGGGAGGGAGGAAGGGAGAAAGGAAAAGAAAAAATAGAGAAAAGAAGAAAAGGAAAGAAGGAAAGAAGATGGAATGAAGTAGATAGTAAGAAAGAAGGCAAAAAGGCTCCATTCTCTGATTGCTTTTCTCTAAGTATTTCTTACTTTTCCATTAACTCCAGGGAATGAATAAAATTCAGCCTCTTGGCTTGATGTCCATAGCTCAGTGGTTAGGGTGCTGGCCACATACATGGGGGCTGGCGGGTTCGAACCTGGCCTAGGCCTGCTAAACAACAATGACAACTACAACAAAAAAATAGCCGGGTGTTATGGTGGGCGCATGTAGTCCCAGCTACTGGGGAGGCTGAGGCAAGAGAATCTCTTAAGCCCAAGAGTTTGCGGTTGCTGGGAGCTGTGATGCCACGGCACTCTACCAAGGGTGACATGGTAAAACTCTGTCTCCAAAAAACAGAAAAGATTCAGCCTCTTTAACAAACCCCTATTACCCTGTTCTGCAATAAAGACTTGGTTGCCATGACAGGAGTGCCAACTGTTCCAGTGCAGGCCTGGCCCTGCCTTAGACTTCGAAGAGCTTAGGGAGGCAGGAAAGCCCAGCGCACAGCTCACTAGCCCTTTCTTGGATCTGACTGGGGCTCTCTAGTTGGGAAATCTACGCTGCAAAGAAGACTCTCCTGTCACGCCAATGTTTAGATTTTGGTTTGGAAAAAGACCAAATTTGGGTCCTATTTAGAATCAGATGTACCTGCTCCTCAAAGGACCTGATATGTGCAGTGGTGATGTGCCCCAACGCTCTCTGCTGCCTTTTGTACCCCTGAGCAGCTTGCTTCTTGCAGTACAAAGTTACGCCTACCTGGGTATCATATAGGACATATCTGCGCCCTCTGCAATGACAGATGTTCAAAATCCAGCAGACTCATACCAGGTGGAGCAAGCATTCGGAGGCTAACTAAAACCCTAGACAGCCTGAAAGTCCTCTTTTCCTTGCAGGTGAGCCCACTTAGAGCTGAGCACCAGCCAGACACACAGATCCCTCTGTCAGCATTTCAGTGACTAATTCAACCTATAATTTTCTAAGGATATGATAGCAAAGAGCTCAAATGACCTAGACCAGGAAGACTATCATTTCACATCTGCTTCCTTCTCTTTTTGTACTACTATTTATAGAGTATGTGATTCTATTTAAATAAACTAAAATACTTAGAACTCTGAGGGATGCCTATAATTTTGTACCTTCAGTGTGTACCTGAGGAAACCACTCAATGGCTTCTAAATTAATGGGACCTACACTCCGGAAATACTTTTTGTGCCTCTAATCTACTCCATAGTTTGTGTCCTGGGATTTAATGTATTATCAGAAAATGAAAAAGGGTTTCCCAAGACTAACAAGAAAATAACTGAGAGGCAGCTGACCTTGCAATCCTCCAGCTCCTTGCGTTACAACTTCCCACCATCTTGTCTGAATTATTTCTTCACAACCCAAGAAAACACTCTGCCCAGTAACATCCCCACTCCCCATGTGTGAAGCAATAGCCAAATTTCATAATCATGGGTATACATTGTTCCATAAATTCTAAGGACAGGATCTGCTCTGACCACTCTCAGGAAAGATTCTTTTGTCTTTATTTTGGGCTTCTGGTCCTAATAAACAAAGATTGGGAGCAACTATCAATTACATTCAAAACATTGAAAAGTAAGCATCAGGGTTTGTAACTTACCAGGTTTTTTTCCTAAACTCCCTGTTTTCCCAGCAGTTCCAGAGCCCTTAAAACAGAGCAGAAGGTCTCATTTGCATGCTGAAGTTTTGATTGTGCAACTTAAAAAACGATTAATGATGATATGAACCCACTTAAGCCCTCAGAACCCCCTTTTCATTCTGGGGAACATGGCAGCAAGGTATCATCTGACATGGGATGTGTATCAGGAAGACATAGGACAAAATCAGTCACTTAAAACGTGGCTTTTACTCTTTTTTTTTTAAGAAGTAAAAACAGTAAAGTATGTGGCCCCATAGGATCTCAGAGGGTCCAGTATTGACCACGTGTAGCACAGGTACATCCTGGACCCAGTTAAATTGAGTAGGAGATTCCGTGCGAGGAAGACCACTAATCTATGTCCTAAGCACTGTGCTCCTGCTTTATTTTCAAATGGTTAATTATGAAATACTTCACACATAGAAAGTACAGAGGATATGACAGACCATGAGCCTACCACCCAGGCTTAATACACCAGAGTATTAACATTTTGCTACATCTGCTTTAGAAGCCTTCTTTTGTAAAAAACTAAAGCAGTACAGGGGCAGCTGGGACCTCCCTTCCCCCATCCCATTCACCAAAGGAGCTGCTGTCCTGGGTAGCCTTTCCACCCAATTTCACAGTGTTTAGACACTGAAACTTCTCTGTCACTGCTGGAAGCACAATCCATAGAAGCAGAGCACATTTCTTTTCAACTATTAAGCGTTCCAAAAGTGCTTCGGGGTTGAATTCCTCTCATGGATACTCATGGAATTTTAAACCAGCTGAGCAAGCCAACAGAGACCCCGAGAGTCAGGATAGGAGCCAGAAAGTAATCTGTTGGTACAAAGTGCTTTATTCTGAATTAATTTACGCCCTTGAGTCCCTATCTTGCAGTAAATTAAGTATTCCAATTAAAACAAAACAAAAGGCTTAATAAACTCAACAAGAGTTATTTGAAAGAATAAAAATATGCCATTTAGCTATTAGAAATACAACTTATCATAGTCCATTTATTTTGTTTATTAAAATTTAATAACTATTTACCCAGATAAGTTTGGGTTTAATTTTTACCTGGCTATACTTTATTTATGAACAGAGCCATACAATACCAATCTCTTCTTGCTATTTCCTAAATAGGCTGTGTATCAAATAAAAGAATACCAACGAAACAAGATTCCAGTGACCAGTTACTCTCCCAAGAACAAAGCAACTGGCAATACCCAGCAATTCAAGTGGCTTCGATGTGCTCCCTTGAAAAACCACAACCAGCACCATACGCCAGGACATACTCAGAAGCCAGGTTCTGCCTGCTCTGCACCTGAGGAGAAGCTGCCCCAGACCGCCCCGAAGAGAGAAGAAAAGCAGGATGGGACAACTTCTCCTTGTGGCCAGACGTCAATTCTGCTGTGTGAAGCTATACTTCAGATATACACAAACATTTAGCTATACTACTATTATTTAAAAGTGTAGTCTCAAAATCTTTAGTACTGTTAGTTCTCCTGTGGCCAATAATTTAAGACTGTGGTTAAGATAGCACCTTACAACCTTGTTTACCAAAAAAAAAAGTCTTTGTGTGTTTTTTTTTTCATTTACTAACACCAGATGGTTTTTAAAAATAGAAAACTGTAATTTATTAAAATACAACACAAGTAATGTGTTTTGTATTTTAAGTGATCCAAAAGGTAAAGTTATTTGAAATATTACATGCGTGGTAGTAGAAATTGAGTTTAGCTTTTAGTGTTTTCTCCCAAATGCCCCTGAAATAGCATCTGCATGGTTTTTATTAGATTTGGTTTGCTGGCCTGGGGAAGAGTTGTCCCTCTCCAGGTCTATAGGGTCCAACATGCTGGCTGTTTTACAGGGTGAAATTACTTTCTTCAGGCTGCTGTCAAATTCTCCAAGGGTGTGCAGGCTTATGTAAATCCACCCTTGGGAATTTCGGTAAGCTGCTCAAGATCACTGCAAGAAAACCAAGTAACAAAATAAGGATGGCACCCCTTAGAAAAACAAAACGAATAAAGCCATTTCTGGGAACCACAAGGAAGGTGAGATGTCAGGCTAGGTCGCAAGTCACCAGGCCCAGTCTCACCACACAGCAGCTCTGAGCGTAGGGGCTGAAGGAGGAGCCTGACATTCCTCCTCCTCCTGGTATGTAAGGTAGAGAGTGAGCTTGTCTACTTGCTTACACTAAGAAAGGATCACTGCAGGTCCTTCGCCAGCCTTTTCTCTCTCCGTGTGTAGGGGTTATGAGAAGAAAAAGAAAATAACTGTGAATTGACTGTTGATGCTTAAAAAAAGAAAAGAAAGTGCATTTCTGTTTTGTTTTGTTTTTTTCATGTTCAATGGATCTGTTAAATGATTACGTGGATTGCCTGAAACTCTCTTAACTTGAAATTGGCCACTATAAGACAGATCCTCAGACTCTGTGGTAGGTCTGTTCTACCATTTCATTAAACTTGCATTATCTCAAGACTACAGTTCATGTAATCAAATTTTTACAGCTCCATTTAACAGTCATGGGAGCCATTTCCAACTTATAAGGATAACAGCATTTAAAATAAATTCAGCCCCTGATCACTAGATATACTGGGTCCTAGCCCCAGCCCAAAGTAACCAATCCCTCAGACCTTCTGTTTCCATACTAAGTAGGCAAATATATAAATTTTAAAACACTGACTGCCACACTAGACAAAATTTTTTTTTCCTTAGAGCCACAGTGTTTTACTAGGTCAAGAGATATGTGACTTACACATGGTTCACGAGGGCTTGGGCTCAAAACTAGCATCAGTTAAATATACCTCGCATGGCAGTTAATGTGTTAAAAATTTTTTACCACCCAATATTTTAGAACAGTTTACATAGGCAAAATATTGCTGTTTATCTATCCTGGAGCATCTAAAAATCAATGACCATGAAGACATAATTAAGAACGTTCATTCCAAATCATAAGTCAGTTACAATTTAACAGAGATTAATACTGAGTATTATTATCCCAGCTGACACAGACCAGCCCATCACACGAAGCCTCCACTGAGCCCGGGTGAGTTCTGCTTGTGGGAAGCCAGTGCTTAGCCTGCAGCACCAAATAACAAAGTCAAACAATTACAGTCAACACTGTATTTACTGTCAAGTTCCAAAACCCAACAAAGTTCCACCGTCAAACATCGTGATGCCCAACAAAGAATCACTGCACAGAAAGGGAGAGGAAACAGTTAATGTGGGTTTACCTCTGAATCTTTAAGCCTCACATAGTTAGAAGGGAAGACTCCGGACTTGTCGCCCACTGTTCCTGTCCACCAGTCACCATCTTTCTTGGTAACCAAAATCACATCCCCTTGCTGAAAGGTTAAATCTCCTTGCTCAGAACTCTCGTAAGTGTACATGGCAATAAATTCTGGTGGGGAGAAATATTGAGATACGGAGAGAGCTTGATTGTTTAAAGAAATCCCAGACAGCTTTGCAAAAGCAAGTTTATGAATAAGGAAGTCAGGATAAGATCCATTCAGGAGAAAGGCTGGTCACAGATAAAATACAGAGCTGCAGGATGCTATGGGCTACAAATTCCCCCAAATACACATAAAAAGTCAGTAGCTGCAGACAGGGAGAAATTCCTGTGAAGACCCAGCCAAAGGGACAAAAACCCAAGAGCACGTACACTGACACTGAGTACCCAGAATGACCTGTGATTTAGTGTCATGATTTCTTTTTAAATGAAAATGGTTATTATGTTTAATTCTAACTAACAGTTACTTAGTACCTGCTACTTTGTACTGAGCACTGGGTCATATGTATTCACCAACAGGCTCTTGGTATGTATATCAAATATGTCCATTTCACTTTTAAAGATATCAAGTCATGATTTTAGAAATTTTTCAGGTAAAGTATGTTAGTATATCCTTTATGTAAATGAGACACACTTCCTTCATTATTCAAGTATCCTATCATGCCATACACATACATGGTACAAAGCTGTTAGAACACAAAAGAAGATATATGTATTATTTAGTTAAAAACAGGCATCTACTTATTCAAGTGTATAAACTGGTAGAGTGGACTAATGATAAAAGGATTGTCTACCCAAGCCCAGAAAATAATCAGGACTTTCTCAACAAGTTAAAAATACAAATCACGCTTTTATATTTTATTATTCATGTAATTTAGTTTTAAAGGATAAGAACTCGGCTTGGCGCCTGTAGCTCAAGCGGCTAAGGCGCCAGCCACATGCACTGGACGTGGCAGGTTCAGGTCCAGCCTGGGCCTGCCAAACAACAATGATGGCTGCAGCCAAAAAATGGCTCTGCGTTGGGCAGGCGCCTGTGGTCCCAGCTACCTGGGAGGCGGAGGCAAGACAATCGCTTAAGCTCAGGAGTTGGAAGTTGCTGTGAGCTGTGATGTCACAGCACTCTACCCAGGGCAACAGCTCGAGGCTGTCTCAAAAAAAAAAAAAAAAAGGATAAGAACTCTAATTAGTATCTTGAAGTCTGAAGGGTATGCTTTCCAGAGGAAATTTTCTTTTTAAGTAGAACCCTGCATCACTCTTAATTGATTTCACTAAGGCGCAGCGTCAAGTCACACACTCAGAAAGACCCTAGACATTACACTAGTAGAATAAAGCTTTGTAGAAAGATGGACATGTTTCTTATTTCTACTTTTTCTCTATCGTAGGCCTTTGTCTGTATATTTTAAAGCAATACGAAACATCATTTACCCAAAAAGTTTATTTTTGTGATGGACCATATTTGTTTCTCACTAAGACCACAGATGATACCGCTTTCATGTGGAGGCTGATGTTGATCAATAGGCAGATATTTAGTATGGAGAATCCAGCGGCTAATTACAAGGGCCTCTGCAGGATGTACTGATGAAAACTAAAGCAAACAAAATGTAAAGGCTGCTAGCCCCTGCACTCATGTGGGCAAATGAAGGGGAGCCTTCCTCAACTTCACAAGGTTGACCTGTATGTGCCCAGGCCGGTGGCAACTGCTCGGGGAGAGATTGCTGGACCTCACGGCAGACACAGGTCACCCAAACATTCCAGAGAAAACAGAAGACTCTCTGTCTCTAGCCCTGCAGCTCTGGTAATGCATATCCCACAGTAAAAGTTGGAAAAATGATTTCCCACACAAGGAAATCAAAGTTTGGTGGCTTTAATAAGGACATTCTTTTTTCCATTAACAGGCTCATTTTTCTGATTTCTCAATATTCTGACCCTTCCTTTTCCACTTTGTTCCCTGTTACTGTTTTTTAGTTCATATTTGGCCATTTAATACAGGATCGTTGGCTTTTCCCATTGATTCAACTTAAAAGTCACTTTCTTTAAGATGGATCCAGAATTTGAAATAACATTGAAAATGCTTAAGAAACTTTAGAATCATGAACTCTGGCTGAACTTGATACTGCAGCATAAAATATAAAGGAGACTGAAAGACTGAGGTTTGCCTTGCCCTGCCCTGTACAGAGGCAGCTGGGAGGCGGCTTTAGGGTTACAATGAAACCCAGCGCCGAGACAGTGGATGTGCAGGTTTTCCATACTCATGGGCCATTTACCAGAGGGCACTGGCCATTCCTGAGCCAGGACTTTAAAAGCCACCCATTGGGAGGTTGAGGTGGGAGGATTGCTTGAGCCCAGAGCAACACAGTAAGAACTCATCTCAAAAAAAAAAAAAAAAAAAATCTGATAGTCTACTTCATTTGGTTTACAGTTTACTTTAAATTTGATTGTTCAAGGCCAGGTGCGGTGGCTCAAACTTATAATCCCAGCACTCTGGGAGGCTGAGGCGGGTGAACTGCTTGAGCTCAGGAGTTCAAGACCAGCCTGAGCAAGAGCAAGACCCTGTCTCTACAAAAAATTTAAAAATTAGCTGGGTGTGGTGGTGCGTGCCTATAGTCCCAGCTACTTAAGAGGCTGAGCCCAAGAGTTTGAGGTTGCTGTGACTTGTGACACCATGGCACTCTACCAAGGGCAATAAAGTGAGACTCTGTTTATAAATAAATAAATAAATAAATAAATAAAATAAAATAAATTTGATCGTTCAATGCAGTATTAACAAGAGGCTCACTAACATATAACTAGCTTCTGTCAGAATTTCAAATGCTAACATCCTCCCACATCCCTCCACAATGCCAATAGTCTTCCCTAATATTTCTATACCTAAGTCATTACAAAATAGATGTGATAAATACCAACTAAGATCAGAATTTAACTATTCTGTTGCTTAATTTAAGTCTATGTGATTCATTTGTGACCTATTTATTCAGCCCCTGAGTGCTGAGGTGTCAGTACCTATATCCAGATAAATACTGCTCCCCGCTGCTCTTGATGAGAATGTTCCCTGCTATAAGCAGCTCAACCAGTAATCGGGGAAATGAAGCAAAAGGAAATAAAAGTAGCAGGCACTCACTAAGCTTTGTTCCAAAAGCTTTTTACAGAGGAAGGATCCCATAATCCTTGAATAATTGCCTGCCTCAAGGGGTGGTTCTTATGCCCACCTTACAGATAAGGAAGCTAAGGCATGATCACACTTATAGGGCTACAAAGTGGAAGCGCCAGATACAAACTCCCGCCCTCCAGTGAGCCTTGACTGGATATAAGACACTGAAGTTTGTTTTTCTTGGGGGACTGGTAATTTGCTTTTTAGTATACTGACTGCACATATTGTCTTATTCTCCTAACAGCGGATAAAAAAGTCATTAAGGTAATGAGAATGTATAGAGAACTCTGCTAATAATTGTTTTCATGGTAATAGCAAAATTTAGATGCAGCAAAATGCTGCATTTGTTTAGTGATGATGAGGTTTTAGAAATAAACTGAGAAAAATATTATTTTACTTTAAAAAGTCCTCTTGTAAAAGGAAGATTGTTATTATGAATCTGAAATACCACCAAAACCAATCCTTGGCTGGGCAGAATGGCTCATGCCTATAATCCTCGTACTTTGGAGGTTGAGGTAGGACAGTTGGTTAAGAATGGGAGTTCCAGACCAGCCTGAGCAAGAGTAAGACCCTGTCTCTGCAAAAAATTAATAAATTAGCTGGGCGTGGTGGTGTGCGTTTGCAGTCCCATCTACTCAGGAGGCTGAGGCAAGAGGATTGCTTGAGCCCAGGAGTTTAAGGCTGCAGTGAGCTATGATTACACCACTGTACTCTAGCCCAGTGGACAGAGGAAGAGCCTATCTCAAAAAACAAAACAGAAAAACGTAATCCTTGCTGTCTCCATAAAACAACTGTTTTGAAATAACATCACATTTTTCGAAGTTTCTAAGGAATGCAACAATCTCGTTATGCAAACAAACTAAATAAAACATTCTATCCTTATATAACTTGTTAAAGGTACCCACAAAAAAAATTTCTATGCATGGTGGTTAGTTATGACATCGGCTAACCAAAAACACTATTCAGACTTGCGCATGGAGAGACTAACTAAATCAGTAGTCTTTAATTCATGCTGTGATGCTGATTGTACTGAAAGTAGAAAAGACATAAGATTTTTACCAGTAGGGCCTGAATTATGTAGGTTATGTTTATCTGAATATGATATAATACTTAGGATTGTGGTGCAAAGTAGAGATAGAGAGAGAAAACAATTGATTATTTGTATAACAAACACCAATAATGAAATTTTTAGGCCTAAATAATCTAGGTTGGTTATTTACATGGAACATAGAAATTGATCTTCTTGTTTCAGTTGGGATGGTATAGATGGCACTTGTGTTACTAAGAGATCTCTACTGTAGTGTTAGTTTAAAAAATATACTTATCTAGACAACTGAGACAAGACTAGACTACATTAGGGGAAGTAATGACCATAATTTAGCTATAGAAATGCTCAGAAAACTTGATCCTCAGCAAACTGACTCTTTCAAAAGTCAAAAGGCTCATGATCAAATATAATTAGAAAATTCAGTTTTTGATGATCAATAACTCTAATAGCACGTAAAGACCTAAACTCTCACTTTACTATAGAGTTTACTGATTATAATTTAATATAGTCTACTTTAAAATGAAATCTAATCTCATCTCAAATTTTACTGTTTGTATTTACACAATGCTCTTGACCCTTTTGAAGAACATAATAGACTCGAGCTCTCACCTTCTCCGGAAACGACTGGCTTGGCTGCTGGGGAAGCCACTCTCTTTAGACTAGCAGGACTTTCTGAAGAACCAGACTCCATGCTGCAAGGAGGAAAATAATTTTATCTTAAAGGAAAATGGTACACACACTAATTTTTATGAAAACTGCTTAACTTTTAAAACTTTGAATAATCCATAGCTGAAATAGCTGTACTTAGCTAAGTTAAAAACATATAATATGGTGCCTCAGAAGTTGCCTCAAAGCTCACCATTTTTTTTTTTAATAATTTTATTAAATCATAATTGTGTACATTGGTGCAATCATAGGGCAGAATGTGCTTCATATACAATCAGAAACATTTTGATCGTACTGTAAAGCTCACCATTCTTGTTTTTCAGCACTTTGCTGTGATGGAAACATAGTCTATGGTCTATTTCAAAGCAATATTTTTACTTTTTTTTATCTTCTTAAAGCTTGTAATTTGTTTTGAATATCTATACAGTTGGAATAATTAAACAACCACCTTGTTAGGGCTTCATATTATGAAACCCTAATGAAAAAGATAATTCATTCTTCCAAATGCCCCAAATGTTTTGGGCTTCTAGGTATTCACATAAATCTGGCATAATAATGGCTAATAAGGATCAAAAGCATCATAATCTCCAACCAATGAGCTGAACTGTTCTAGGTCTCAGAATAAAATTCTTTCTCACATAAAGCAATGAAAAATAAGGAGTCTAGGTTTCTATGAGAGAAGAAAAACGACCACTTATCTACAGAAGGCTCCCTTTCCGGATTTCACACACTCTAACTTTGTTTGTTTATTTATTTATTTATTTATTTATTTATTTATTTATTTATTTATTTATTTTTCACACACTCTAACTTTGGCAGAGCCCTGAATCTCCTAACAGTGAGCCTTAACTAGTGCAAACAATAATTTAATGTGCAATATTGTTGCACTGAACAGAGGCAGATAAACACAAATATACCTTGTAGATTTCCTCACAGGCCCTGAAACGAGTTTCACATAGGACTTGGGGAACCAGCCCTTCTGGCCTTGGACTTCTCCAAACCACCACATGTCTTGCTGCTCCAGGACGGTGATGACATCATTTTTGTTAAAATTTAAGTGGTTGTCTTTTTTGGCTCTCCAAGGATACAGGGCTTGCGCTTGTAGTCCCTCCACCTTTTCACCCTTGTGTGGAATGACATAGAGGACCTCTCATTACATTGTGGTTTGTCATCAATCCCTGGCCCTCCTCTCCAAGGAGCACCCACACAGCCACAAAAGGCCCTGGGTCCGTAATTGTTTACTTCTAAGGATGGGAGCATCAACCTTCCAGCTTATTGGCTAAGTCATTGTCTGGCTATCTAGAACTCTCTATTAAAACAAGCCAGCAGGTCATATTTATTGTTATACTTGGCTGTGTCCCTTTTATATTCTGGTTCTATTGTCCCTCTCAAGTTGCCCAGGACACCTTCCCTATTTCTGACTTGATTTGGATTTTTAGTGGATGATTAGCACTGGAGCACAATATTTTATGAAATTTCATGAGACAATCAACTGATATTTTATGTGGTCACAGGGAAACAGGCCCCGTATTGTATCTTCACAGTTTATTTTTTAAAAATTATCTGTGAAGATGATACTGAACTGTATCTTCACAGTTTAGTTTCTTTTGAGAGAATTAGGGGTTTGGGTCACATAAATTCACTGTAATTACCATTTATTGTACATTTATATACAAGGCACTGAGTGAGATTACAAAGATAAAAAAGAATGATCTCAGGCCCAGCGAGGTGGCTCCAGCCTGTAATCCTAGCACTCTGGGAGGCTGGGGTGGGTGGATTGCTTAAGCTCATGAGTTCAAGACCCACTTAAGCAAAAGGCGAGACCTGGACTCTACTAAAAATAGAAAAACTGAAGCAAGAGGATTGCTTGAGCCTAGGAGTTGGAGGTTGCTGTGAGCTATGACACCACGGCACTTTACCCAGAGGGATAGCGTGAGACTCTGTCTCAAAAAAAAAAAAGAAAGAAAATTATCTCGGGGGAGGGAATTTGGTGAACTCTCACCTAAGAGATACAATGTAGGGGTATATGGCAAATTTCCGAAGCGAAGGGTTCAACTACAACTTGGACTTTACCTAACAAATCCAAACAATGTTACCTAATAGTATGTACCTTTACATTAATATGAAATTTAAAAAAAGGATAAAAACACTTTGTTTTCAAATAAAAAAATGTCTCCCCAAAATAATTAGGGTTAATCACTTTATTATAAAGCACTATAAAAATGGACAGCACGATACACGTATTATGACCACGTAACTAAGGGTGATGGGGAAGAAAGAGATAAAAACAACCAAGTACAGCACCTGGCAGAATGCAACATGCTAAAAAGACCCGACCAGTCACTGTGGGAACAAAGAGAAAAGAGGGATGAATTCTGCCTGGGAGCATCAGGGAAAATTTCCCAGAGGGGGTAGTATTTGAGTTGGGCCTTGAAGAATGAGGATTTTGATAGCTAGGGCTTCGGAGGAGCGGCACTCCAGGCCGAGGGCACAGCACGAGCAAAGGCCTCGAGGTAGAACACTGCAAAGGGTCCGGGAAGAAGAGCACAGTCCGGGGCTGCATGTGGCCTAGTGTCAGGAAGGGGCGCGGGAGGAGACGAGGCTGCAAAGGCAGGGTGAGGCATTTATTATCTTTTCCGGAAATACAACATAAAACCATTAAAACATCTTAAAGCATTTACTAAAAAATAAAATCATGTCAATTTTCGATTGTATACATAATTGGACAAGAACAAAGATAAGACCCAAAGAAATTCAGATTTGTACTTGTCTTTTAAGTTATTTTTCTACTGACATTGAGTGATTATATCTGATAAGTGGAGCATCGACAGCAGGTCAGTTTCAGGTCTGTGCTGATAAGCTCTCAGTCCCAGTCTTCGTGGCTTCCCACTTTCTCAAACATACAGCACCCCTGTTTCCTTCCATTTTCCCACACACTCCTTCAAGTATCTCATAACTGAGGCGGTTTCTCTGGATTTCCAACACTCCCAAGACCTTGCATTTGTGAACTTCCATTTCTCTCTTTCGCAGGGAACCTCACACCCTTATCGCTGCGGAGCCCACAGCCCTACCGCACTGTCTAATCCACTCAGTCACTTCTACAGCCTTTCCTGCCAGGAACGGGGTCCAGGGTCAGCCATTTCAACTCTGCCCTCACTGGCAGGTCTCTCCCTCTGAGAACTCTGCCCTGGGTCTGCCTCGTTCACCTTTTCACGTTGGTGGGCCCCAGTGAGCCCAGCCTGGGTGGGACAGAACACGCACTATAGGTTGGAATCCCAGGCCTGTCTCTTACTAATTTTGTGACCTTGATAACTGTTTGGTCTCTCTAAGCCTCAGTTTTCACATCTGCAAAACAGATGATAATTTCTTCAAAAAGTTGTTAGGTTAATAGGGCTCGGCGCCTGTAGCTCAGTGGTTAGGGCGCCACCACATACACTGAGGCAGGGGGGTTCGAACCTGGCCTGGACCAGCTAAACAACAATGACAACTGAAACAAAAAAATAGGCGGGCGCTTGTAGTCCCAGCAACTTGGGAGGCTGAGGCAAGAGAATTGCTCAAGCCCAAGAGTTTCAGGTTGCTGTGAGCTGTGATGCCACGGTACTCTACCGAGGGCAACATAGTGAGACTCTGTCTCAAAAAAAAGAAAGGTTCACAGGATCTGTGCATAAAATTGCTATGACAGTGATAATAACAGCAATGGGTTGTATTTACCATTCTTATTTCTAGGCCCACGCTGTGAAGCACTGCTCAGCTGAGACAACGCGCAATGGTCAATTACTACAGCAGGCAGCTCTTCACTCCTCTCTGTCAGATTCCTGGTCTGCCCACTCCTGGCTTCACACCTCTGCTGTCCTCCGCAGAGCCCGGGGCTTACTGAGAACGCCACTGTGTAGCCTCTCCTGAACTTCTTTCTCCCTTATCTTCTCCATCCTCCCTTCACCCTTCCCCACCCAGAACCACACCCATTTTCGTTTCTGTGCTTTCCTCGTTGCGTCCACCTCACACTGGTTGCATCCTCTGACACTCCAGCCTTCGATCTTCGCCTCCACTGACAGCATGGTTGGCTCGTGCCTTGCCCAAGGTCCCTCCACTCCGCCCTTCCCCTTACCAGATCTTTCCACTTTCTCCCCCTGCAGCTGGGCCGCGTCCTGCTCCTTCGTAGGTCACAGCGCTGCCCTCCTGCTACAGTGAATGGTCTCTTCTTTGACCACAGCAACATCCCTCCAACTCACTTTCTGGAAACTACTCTCACCCCCATCACAGAACCACCACAACTGAGCATGTGACATATGTTTCATGCTGAGCCAGGACAGCTGCAAAGAAAAGTGACACTTCCTGCTAAGCCACCTCCTACTGTTCCAGGCCAAGGACACAGAGGCATCTGTGGATTTGCTATTTCCCCCACACTGTCTCTCCTTGGATGACCCCCTGCGTTTCCTTAGATATGAGTGTGATTTAGAGGCAAGTGGTTCTACCTCCACCCCCAGTCTTACCCTCTTCCACCCTATTAGCTGTGCCCCATTGGCCGCCACCTGGGTGTCTTTCACCATCACTCAACATGTGTAAAAACCAACTCTTCCCTCTAACTAAAGCCCACTTCTCTTTCTGCCTTCCTCGTGTTCCTTAAAGTTGGACCTTTTTTCTCTGTCCCAGCCATTGTGCCTTTCCTTCGGCTCCCACAGGTTATTGACTCTGCCCTCGTTACTCTCCCACCCATGGGCTCTCCGCTGCCACTTCCATCAGCACCTCCCTGCTTGAACATGAACTCAGCTGAGTCCAGGCCTTCACCGTAACCTGCCTGCACTTCCTCTCTTCCCACATCAGAAACCATCCCATCTCCCTGATGGGCTTCTGCCCCGTGGCTTGATTTTACAGAAATTTCATTACTTTATCTTCATTGTATTACACAAAAGAGGAAAATTCAGAAGAACCATCATTATCTTTTCTTTCTTAGCAGTGCTTTTCTGAGCTTCCCATTAACCTAGAATCGGTCAATCTTTTCTGATAAACACTCAATAGTCTAGTTAAATGGAGTGACCCATGATTTTCCTTAAACAAACTCTTATTTTCTGCCTTGAAGTCTCTCTCTTCCTAGCACTTTCTGTCTGACATGCCGGCCCTCTCCATTTTCCAGTAAGATCTTACCTTCTGGTCAAGATACAGCTCAAAATGCCACTTCTGTAGCAAAGCTTCCCTGATCAACCGACCCAGGCAGAAGTCTAACCCCTCTGGACTCTGGCTATTCACTGAAGATGCCAGGCTCCAGAACCAGATCCCACCTGCCAGCTAACCCCGATACACATAACAAGGCTAAGTCCCAAGTGACATGGCCAGCAAGCATCTGCTGAAGTTGTTGGCACCAGATGGCATGCTAAATCTTCACACTCCCGCTGGCTGCCTTTACCTGGCCGAGCACAGGAGATGGGGAGGAGCCAGTGGCCGTGGCTGGAGTGAAGGCTGACCTCTGTCTTAACTGGCCGGCACCGGGAACAGTGAGAGAGGGCTGGGTTGCCCATGCATCCCAGTTATCCGTTTCTGGTTTCTCATTTGTGCTGGTTGGCCACCTGGAGGGAAAAGCATGCCACCCCATAAATAGTGAGCACTTCCTAACATGCCAGTTCTTTACCCACAGTACAGAAATCCCCCAAGATGGCAGTGTAGGGGCTGTCCCGCACACATCCAGTACATTCGCACGGCCCTCTACAGTTAAAGTGTGAGGAGCGGGAGAGAGCACTGGGCTTAGTTATAAAGTGATTTTGGTCTTTTGGATACACATCTAGCAGAGGAATTGCAGGATAGCACTGGGCTTAGATTCGAGTCTGAGCTTCACACGCTAGTGACATTGGTAAAATGAGAACAATATTCTGTCATTTATGTCTAGTTGTGGGGGTCACATGAACTCTAAAGCACCAGAGAAATACACTCACATGATCCTTATCATTTATCATAACAATAGCTAAGTGGAAAAAAAAAGAAGTTATACGCCACGTATGAAAACATGCCAGTTAGGCAGCTGGAGTTTCTCAAGACCATTTCTCTGTCCCACCCACCCTGCAATCAGCACTTGTCGTGGGCCTAAATCCCCTGGTAATTACAAATGGCATCCTCAGAGCAACCAGTTGCCCTGGATCTCAAGGACAGCTCTAATTTTGTCATTTTATAATTTTAGATAAACATATCTGGATGAGTGCAGATCTAAATGCAATTTTTTTTTTACCTCTTTATAAGACATATAAACACATTTGAAAATCAATATACTATGATTCCTTTGTTAGGTTACACATCCTGATTTGTGGTTTGGAAAATAAAATGTCCATAATTATAGCAGGAAAACTGCATTGCACACATTTACTGAGGAAGAGAGTCAAACTGACTTGATCCATGGCAAAAATAAATCCTGAGAACCATGGTGTTAGCTTTCTATTTTAGCCTAAGCTTTAGCTTAAAAAGTCAAAACTTTTTAATCAAGATCAAAAGAGGAAGGGAAGCCGGGTGTGTTGGGCAACTGTAGTGGCAGCTACTGGGGAGGGTGAGGCAGCAAGACCACTTGACCCCAGGAGTAGTAGACCACCTGGGCAACACAGCAAGACAGCCCCCCACTCCCACCCCTGCTATGTCTCTAAAAGAATTTTTAAAAAAGAAAACAAAATCGAAAGAAAAGAGGAGGGAAAAGCTTCAACTTGGAAGTCATGCTAATGGGCGGCATTTTTTTTTTTTTAAGCAGAGATTAGATAGAGAGGAACTTCTTTAGCACCTTCAACTTTTTATATGAAAATATAAGTATGAAAAACTTGCTATTCCTTACATCCTTCCCTCCACTTCCTCCTGCCCTGGGTCATTATTCTCCTTTCTTCCCTCTATTTGTTCCATCTGATCTTTCTCCAGCAATACGTCTTGATTCCTTGCCTTCGATTTGTTTCTTCTGAAAGATGATTAGACTTGAAAAAAAATTTAAAACACCTCTTATTCAAATCACTCTTACTTGTATCCTAGTAGAAAATAATTTTAGACAACTGTATATATAAGTCACGGCCCTATAACTGACAGTTTGACAGCACCTGCATCTGTCATTACAAACCTCTGCTTACATGCTTTTTAAAATGCCATTTCCTGATGAACCCGGGCACAGAACTAACAACAGCCAAGGGCACTCACCTCTTCACTCCCTGATACGTTTGTATAAGGCTAATGACAGCGGAAAGCTTTAAAGGAAACAGCTTTTTATCTTATTCAAAGGCACATGACTAAATGCAATTTCTGCTTCTGCCCAGCAAAATAGTACTATTTGCATGCAGGAAATGACTGAATATTTGCTGACTGACATGAATCCCGAAACATTATTAGGAAACATTATTTCTCCATTTCTTCTACACAAATGAAAGGTACGAATAAACTATAGAACAAAACAGATAACAGGCTTTATTTGTCCTGGGGTAAATCATTGTTGGCCAACGGCATCATTAAATCCAGTTCAGAGACTGCGATCCCCAATTCGTCAGCCCGAGAAAAGGGAAATGAAAATAAGCCAGCTTCCTTACAGAGACGGACAGACCAGGATCATGAAAACATTTAGAAGAAAAAAATGAAAGATAACTAAATTGGGATTCTGAAAATTGTCAGAATAAGCATGTCTACACCTACGTGGAGCTGAAGTCAGCCCAGTTGTTGGGGGTTGCAGAGGGCTCTGAAGAAGTCACAGCCAAAGGAGCAGGGGTCTCACGCAAAGCCAGTTTGGGGGCAGGGGTGGACGCCAGATCAGTCACTGGTTTGACTGGAGCAGGAATCTCGTTTTCTGGGATTTTCTCTGCATAGTTTGCAGGGAACCAGCCTGTCTTTCCCTTTAATTCTCCGCCAAGCCATCCGGGTTCTCCAGTTTGGCTTTCATCCACCTGTGGGAAAGTCACAACTTTAATTTAAGTGGAACCCGATCAACCCCAAATACACCCAACACTCTACCACAACAAAGCACTAAGCTGCTAGGCCTCTGTCCCTTTTGACTGATATACGGTACAGAAATTTATTTTCTCTGGAAAAATGCTCTCTAAACATTAACTGAGGAAAAATGGCAAGTACTATAATTCAAGTTCTTATCCTCTGCATTTTTTTTAAAGCCTCCCCCATTCTAATAATGGCAGCTGAGATAAGGGCACGAGGTTTAAACGGCTCAAGCTTCATCACTCAGGAAATCATGTAATTATTAAAAACAATTTGACTTAGGTTTATTAAGTTGAAAGCAAAGGGTGTAATCAATGTTAATTTAGTATTCTAAAAGCTTCCAGTAACTAAGTAGTGTTTATTCAGTGCAAGGAAGATAACAACTATAGCCTTAGTAATCATTTCTAGGGGAAGCAAAGCTGGCTGCTGAGTTTAGCTAAAAACTCCAGAGATACATGATGAGGAAAGTAAGGAAGTGATTATTTACAGCAAACAATTTTATTAAGGTGCTATAATTTTCTTTTGTACAAATTCACAAAACCATACATGAGAATATAGAATTTTGCTGTTTAAAAATTTCAAGCCTATTTATTTATACCAAGTGCTTTTAACGTTTGTATTTTAATTCTCTGACTCAAAAGGATCATTCAAAATGATGAAAATGATTCTATTTATTTTTACTCCCACTATTTTATGAGCAATAAGAGAATGACATTGGAGGACAATCACATTCAGTATTAAAAAAAATCATTTTCATTACTGTAAGTCACATAAGAATCTATCTACCAGAGAGCTTATCTAATTTTTACTCTTTCATCTACTGGCTAAGGAGGGAAGACATTTAACACGTCATTGGACATGAATGCTGCTGTTTAGAAATCACAGAAACAGGTGACTGGTTTTTAGGCAACAATGATTTTCAAAAACCTGGCAAAATACCAGATCCTTATCCAATACTGAATCCCTTTGAGTACTCAGTAAAAAAAATAAAGCCAAAAGCCATCAAACAAACCAAATACGTATCTGTATTCAACACAGAGTGAGTAACAGGGTATAATGCTTACTAGATCATTTGAATAAACAGAAGCTTGAGATGGGGTGGAGAAAGTAGACTAAGAGTCTTTTACTACTTAATCCTGTGTGTTACTTGCAAAATAATCAGCAAGTATGGGTTGCCTGCTTGCTGATCCACTTTAGAGAATCTTTATTTTCATGGCTAAAAGCAATTTTGAAAGCTGAGAATTCTCCAAACCACCAAAAAGACAGCTTCCTCAGATAAACCACAGCAATGCCTCTAAAGGTTCCATTTTTTCTTTACATTTCTCTCATTCGTGCTCACACTTACACCCACATGAACACATTAGCCACTTTTTGGCCAACTCCCCTTCATTGTTTTGTTCTTACTGTCTTTTCTCTGGGCAGCCTCAACTGTTTCTGCAAATGAGGATTTAGGATAACATTTTTTCCACTTGGATCTTCTTTTATGCTAAACTCAAAAGGCCTGATGCTTTTCATTCTCCGTTTGTTTCATGGGCATAATAAGGCATACTGTAATTTTGCAGCTGCTCTGCACTGGAAACATAGCTGTTTCTATTTGAGACAGGTTGTACCAGGGCCTCCCACACTTCTCAGTGGGTTCGACAGCCAAGCTTAGCCCCTCTGTTCTAAGACCAAAGGTGAGGTCAGGCAGGGTGAGCTAGAAATTGAGTCAAACATTCAATAATTTAATGTCAAGAATACAAAGTGTAAGGATCAAAAATAGAGCTCTACAATTAGACTACCTCAATTTAAATACTTCTACCATTTATTAACGGGTCAACTTTGGGTAAATTTAATGTCATGATGCCTCCGTTACTTCATCCATAAAATGGGGATAATAACAGTAACTGTCTTACAATGATGCTCACTGTGAGGACTGACAAATATTTAGACCACTGCCTAGCACAGGAGCAGTGTTTAATGACAGAAATTGGAAAGCCATCTCACCTGTTGTCCGGCTCTGACTTTGGGCTATTGTTCTCCTATTTGGGCTTTTATCTTGCTCTAAAAGCCCCATCTCTACTTTACCCCAGTTCTAGGTAACAATCTCTGTTAGCTTCTCTGTACTGTGGGTGGGGTGGAGGGGGGGATGAGGGGCAAGGAGCTCAAGTCAATCCTCGAGCACTACCTCTCTGGAACTCCTACAGGTTTGCTCAATTTGGACTGCTTCAAATGTCAGCTGCTTTACTTAATTATGTTCTACGATCTATTGCCACCCCCAGGAGACAAGGGTCTCATCAGATAAATAAGGCTTCTGTCAGACATGTGGAATGTGATCTGAAACCCTGAGGAAATATCCCACCCTATGGTCAGGTCGAGTTTCCACCCTAGTTAACCATCACCCCAGCCCGTCCCCAGATACGAAAGTGCTGCACCACTGCCGGTGCTGGACTTGGACATGGGAGACAGCCACCTCACACTACACTAAAAAACAAAAGCAAAAAGCTCTGCAAACAACAGCTTTCCCCAACCCTAAGGATAACAATGAAATCAGTATTTCACTTTTGACCAAGGAAATTCACTGGTTTCAACAACAGCCCGAACAAGAATCCCAATTAGCTTCATTTATGCTTAAAAGGAATCTATTAATTTTAATGAATTATATTTTAATTTTAAGGTTCAGAGGATATAATAGAAATGCTCAACATCTAAATTAAATTAACCACTTAGAAAAAGCACAGAGGCCAAATAGGAAAATGAGAAATACTTCTTCCTGGATGTGGGAAATTTTAGACATACTAATCCAATCTTAGAAAACATAAGATTATAGTAAACCAAGAAGTCAGGTACATGAACTTCTTTGTGACGTGGCAGCTACAATGTGGCTTTTACATAAAACTATATTCACCCACGAGTGATTATAAAGGGGGTATTTTATTAGTAACAGTTTGGTTTTAATACAATTCCATTTAACCAGGCCCAATGCAATGTACCACACTATTTAGGGTAATTCTAGTGGAACCTCACTAAAGGGAAGTACAACTCCCAGATATCCCTTTTCTGGGACTATGTTACAGAGCCTATCTATAAAATATTAGTAATTATACACTGTATATTACAGGTCACTGATGCAATGGTGAAATGTACAGAGCAGTTTTTAGGTTTCAGTTCATTTGGCTAAAGCCTAATAATGCTATGCCTCTCTTCTCAATGTTTATATGTTCAATGGCTGCTGTTTTCATTAGGTAGTATTCACAGTCTTAAAACCTCAGACTTTGTCACAAAGGAGGGAAACAGATTCCATTTTCTCTCTCAGAGTATGACAAACCGGGAGACTGAACAGCTTTGAACTGTGTGCACAGACCAGCTGGTCGTGGCTGAGAGAGATGTGCTGAGGAGTGCGGGTAGTGGCATATGTTTCATGAATATGCCAGTTTTGAAATATAAGCTTTGCCCATAAACTCCTTGATGAAGATATTAGAACTCTTTCCTAAAACTCTAATTTAGGCTGGGTGTGGTAGCTCATGCCTGTAATCCTAGCACTCTGGGAGGCTGAGGTGGATGGATTGCTTGAGCTTAGGAGTTTGAGGTTAGCCTGAGCAAAAGCAAGACCCCATCTCTACTTAAAAAAACAAAAACAAAGAAAACAGAAAAACTGAGGCAAGAGGAGCACTTGAGCCCAAGAGGTTGCTGTAAGCTATGATGCCATAGCACTCTACCCAGGGTGACAGCATGAGATTCTTTCTCAAAAAAAAAAAAAAAAAAAGAACTCCTAAACCTCTAACTTAAAAGTCAGCAAATATTTCCTCTATTGCAATTTCTCAAGCTGCCATTGCAGCACAAAAGCAGCTATGGACAATATATATGAGCAAACAAGCCTGGGCTGTGTTCCAATAAAACTTTATTATAAAACAAGAAGTGAGTGGGCCAGGTTTGACCCATCCTTATAATCATACATATATGCTGGTCCCTCAATACAGCACTGATGTTATGGCTGAGCTCAGATGTTAAATTTACGGAAATCTAAGGAAGGTAGATGAAAATGGCATTGCTGACTATACTAAAAAACAAAAACAAAAGCAAAAACAAAAACCAAACTGTCCACCAAAAGAAAAAGAAAAAGTATAAGCTCAAGCTGTTACAAGACAGTTTCCAGAATGAATTGACTAGCTGTTGCAATGAGCTATGATGATGCCACTGGACTGTATCCTGGGACACAGAGGAAGACCCTGTCTCAAAAATAAAATAAAATAAAAATGAAGAGGGGATTATTTTTCAGGAATTATTTAGGATTAGCCATGACGGGAAAAAGAGATTAGGTGAAATCAGTGGTTCTTGAACCAAACTCTTTAACAGAATCACCTGGTGAGACTTTTGAATACTATGATGGATTAGAAGTATCCAGAATCTCTGGGGGTGAGCCTTGGCATGATTATCTTTCTTGAAGCTCCCTAAGCAATGCACCAATGCACCAAGCAGTCCTGCACCAATCTAAGGACAACCATTTAGATGATCAGCCTGTGCTCTTAAGATAAACCTCAACAGAACAGCACTGTGCATAAGCCTTCTCATTTCTTTGGCTTTTCCAATATGTTATGGGTATCCAATGGATTTATTCACTCTCTGAGTACTGAGAACTCTAGATAAAGTGAGAGGTCATATATTTTTTAAAAATCCAAGCCTTAATCATCAAGGTCAAACTCAACAAAAAAGCTTCCATTTGTAAGTCTTGGCGGGACATGATGGCTTGTGCTTGCCATCCCAGTGCTTTGGGAGGTAGGAGGATAACTTCAGTATGGGGGTTCAAATCAGCCTGAAACAGCAAGACTGCATCTCCATTTAAATTTTAAAAAAAAGTAGTCTTCCCTACGTGCATCAGTTACTTTCCCTTTCTCTGATTCCCTTCCTCTTTTATTTTATTCATTTATTTATTTGAGACAGAATCTCACTATGTCGTCCTCCGTAGAGTGCCAAAGCGCCACAGCTCACAGCAATCTCAAACTCTTGGGCTTAAGCGATTCTCCTGCCTCAGCTTCCCAAGTACCTGTGAGTACAGGCGCCTGCCACAACCCCCGGCTATTTTTTTTTTTTGCAGTTGTCATTGGTGTTTAGCAGGCCTGGGCCGGGCTTGAATCCACTACCTTCGTTGTATGTGGTGCCGAGCCATCCTTTCCTGTTTTAAATTTCTAGCAGAGTTAGTGGATATTCATTGAGAACTTCAGCACATATTGTGTTTTTCTGGTATTTCTCTTTATTTTTCTAAAAAGATTTTAACACATAATGGCAGATAGCATGGTTTTTTTTTGAGACAGAGTCTCACTTTGTCACCCTCGGTAGAGTGTCCTGGCATCATGGATCACAGTAACCTCCAGCTCTTGGGTTCAAGTGATTCTCTTGCCTCAGCCTCCCAAGTTGCTGGAACTACAGGCACCTGCCACAACACCCAGCTTTTTTTTTTAGAGACGAGGTCTCACTTTCAGGCTGGTCTCAAACTCCTGAGCTCAGGCAATCCACCCACCTCAGCCTCCCAGAGTACTAGGATTATAGGCATTTATCTTATAATTATATATAGTCCTACATTTAGAATAGGACTATATGTAAAAAAATCACAATTTTTGTTAACCATGAAAACTGGACTAATAATCAAGTTTTTCCAAAAGCAAACTATTTTAGGCTTGGTGTGGTGGCTTACGCCTGTCTGTAATCCTAGCTCTATGGGAGACTAAGGTGGGTGGATTGCCCTGAGCTCACAGGTTTGAGACCAGCCTGAGCCAGAGTGAGACCCTATCTCTAAAAATAGCCAGGTGTCGGGGCAGACTCCTCTAGTCCCTGCTACTAGGGAGGCAGAGGCAAGAGAATCACTTGAGCCCAAGAGTTGGAGGTTGCTGTGAGCTATGTCACCACGGCACTCTATGGAGGGTGACAAAGTAAGACTCTGTTCCAAAAAATAAATAAAAAATAAAAGCAAAATACTTTTTAAAACTTCTCTCCCCTAGACTGCCTATATTTAAAAATGAAACATTGTTGGACTTCTAAAAATCTAAACACATACAGTTAGCTATTTTTCAAACAAGTTTGAGAAATCTGGGAATCTGCTATCTGTGCCTACAACGAAAGTGAACTCCTTATTATTTGACCATGAGACTGACAAGTAATGTTCTACTGTATGTTTTTCATGTTCTTGTTTCTTTACTACAAACTCCATGAAATTAAAAAACAAACAAATAAACAAACAAAAAAAAACCCTGTTGCAATTTCTTCTTTTTGCACTGATTGCTGTTCTCACAAAGATAATACAGTTGAATGGTGCCTGGAGTCTCACAGTGCATTCTGTAGTACAAAACAGTGACACTGCTATCCTTTCAACAAGCCAACAATTATGTCCAGTAGTACATTCCACATTTCATTATATATTTGGGATGTCTGAGATAAAGTAAACACTATTTCAGTCCTGGGTAGACATTCTCTGTTATACTTGTCTTTGATGTTTGATTTATTTTTAGTTTTACTAAAAATTACAAATGTAATACATTTATAAATATGAAAATAATACAGAAGTAGATAAAATTCAGCATGAAATCCTCTTCTTTTTTGATTAGTGGTAGCCATTAACAGTTAGATGTATGTATTTCAAGATTTTATGCATATATGGCCACATATATACACATGTAATTTTACTTCTAGCCAAATATGCAATTATACTTCAAGTATTGCGTCTGCTTTTTATTTTTTTTGAGACGGAGTCTTCATCGGTCCCCCTGGGTAGAGTGCAGCAGCACCATACCTCATAGCAACCTCAAACTCTCAGGCTAAAGCAATTCTCTTGCGTCAGCCTCCCAAGTGGATGGGACCATAGGTGTGTGCCACTACATCTGGTTAGTTATTCTGTTTGGTTTTTTTTAGTAGAGACGGGGTCTCACTCTTGCTTAGGCTGGTCTCCAACTGCTGAGCTCAACTGATCCTCCTGCCTTGGCTTCCCAGGATTACAGGTGTGAATCACTGCACCTGGCATTGCTTCTGCTTTTTAATTGGAGATCTTATTTGCATATGCAAATCTATTTAGTTTTTAAACTGTATCATAATTTACTTAAACCATCCCTTTACTGATGGATATTAGGCTGTTTTCTCTCTCTCTCTCTCTTTTTTTTTTTTGAGACAAAGCCTCAAGCTGTCACCCTGGATAGAGTGCTATGGCATCACAGCTCACAGCAATCTCCAATTCCTGGGCTCAAGGGAGTCTCCTGCCTCTGCCTCCCAAGTAGCTGGGACTACAGGCGCCTGCCACAACACCTGGCCATTTTTTGGTTGCAGCCGTCATTGTTGTTTGGTGGGCCGCGGCTGGATTCGAACCCGCCAGCTCAGGTGTATGTGGCTGGCGCTTTAGCCCGTTGAGCCACAGGCACCGAGCCAGGTTGTTTTCTCTTTTGTGCTTTCACCAATAATACTGCAGTGAACGTTCATGTGCACATGTATTTGTGTATATGCCCACAATGGGTTTAGAGGAGGAGAAAAAACAGAATTCCTGGGTCAAGGGAATAAGAATTATAAGTGTGTGTGAGTTACCCTCCAAACAGCTTAACCAATTTATGCAACCAAGCTGATGATATATACCACATCCACTTCCCTATACTTTTGCCAAAGCTAGACATGATCAAACTTTTAAACTTGCTCACTTGATGGAGAAACAATGTTATCTTGTGTTTTTATCCTGCATTTTTCCTGCTCACCCATTAAATTAAGCATCCTTTATTAATTTTTTAAAAAAACTTACTTTTTCTTTTCTTCACCTGTGAATGTTCCTTCCTGCTCTTTCCTGACATGTCTAAGGCTGTGGGTCTCTTTTAAGATCCAAAGTCTTTATGTAAAGTGGCTAGTAACCTTTGACCTTTTGTGCATTTTATAAAATAGAAATGTTAATATTTGTATGTTGTTAGATCTATCCATTTTTTGCCTTTAATAGCTTCTGATTTTTATAGCTTAGAAAGGCATTTCTTCACCAGAAAATTATTCTAATATTCTCCTTAAAAAATGTTGTTTTTTTCCCCCCTAGAATTTTATCTTTCAAGTTTAATCTACTTAGAACTCTTCTTATCCATGGCCTGAGACAGAGATTTGACCTAATCACTTGCCAAATACAGAGCCTTCGAATTAAGTCCTTAATGGAATCTAGCAAATAGAAACCCAGTACTCAAACTCAGAAGATTTACAACTACCTTTTATTCTTTTTAAAAGCACAACCTACTACACAGACTCAAAACATATTTTTACTGCCACAACAACACCCAAAGATATGTGTATTCACATGGAATTAAAGTGATTTAAAAGAACAAAACATTTAATAAGATGCAGACTTCCTGACAGGACTTACCCATTCCCCTTTAACCTCCACCAGGAAAGCAAAGGTTTGAAAGCAAGGCAAAATAATATTTAATGAAATACTTTATTCTTACAGCATATCTAAACTCTACTCATCTAAGCAAAATAAGCTGGTGGTTAAGTAGCCAATTCAAGGAAAAGGATTCATATCATTGTAAGAGGACTAGAATCACGGGGACAGATCTGAGTACGTTCCAGAAAAAGGAGCAATACTTTCTCATTAAAATATAGATCACTGCTAACATTTCCTTGTCATAACATTTCATAATATTTCCTCATTTTAAGAAGACAGGGTTAACTTTTCTGTACCTTGTGCTGCAACAAAATCCAGTTTCAAAAACATTAGGCTTTTTTTATAGTGACAAAAAAGAATTGTAATGAGGTCCCTACCAATGTTACCTTGTATTTTCAGAAACTTTAGATTCCCACTATTGCACAGTTATTTATATATTTTATAATTAAGTGGCTTTAAAAGATAAGCCATTTCACGTATGAGGCAGTAAGAGTCAAGAAGTGTGGGGCCATGAGGAACCATGGTGCCAGAAACAGGAGATGGTGAAGTCAGAAGAGACCTGGTAACACCTCACTACCAGCTTGAGTTACTGTTCACATTCACAGGGGTGGTGTGTCCAAACTTAAAAGAAACCAGCAGTTCTTTCTGTAAAGAGTGAGTGAGGCTGGCACTTAGCATGCGTTAGGCATTCAGTAGCTGTGTGCTACTGAGTAAGGGCATGGAGTTTATTTGAGGACTTTTTTCTTTTGGAGGCAGAGTCTGACTTTGACCGCCTGGGAAGAGTGCCGTAGTGTCACAGCTCACAGCAACCTCAAACTCTTGGTCTCAAGTGATTCTCTTGCCTCAGCCTCCCAAAGAGCTGGGACTACAGGTGCCTGCCACAATGCCTGGCTATTTTTAGAGATGAGGTCTTGCTCTGGCTCAGGTTAGTCTCGAACTCTAAGCTCAGGAAATCCACCTGCCTCGACTTCCCAGAGTGCTAGTGAAGATGTTTTTGTTATTAAGGCAATTTTCACTGTTAAAGATTTGGGAACTGGGCAGTGCCTGTGGCTCAAAGAGTAGGGTGCTGGCCCTATATACCGGGGGTGGCAGGTTCAGGCCTGGCCCCAGCCAAAAACTGCAAAAAAAAAAAAAAGATTTGGGAACTTTGGCCTTGACCATTCCAGCCCATGGTCATTACAGAGAAAGCAGCTATCAGGAAAAAAAAGGGAGAAGGACTGATTTCTCTGAGTGCCAAACACATTGTTTTTTCTATGTATTTTGGCCCATATATTCTTCATAAAGAGATATGATGGCTGCATGTAAGACAAATGCCTGAGTAATGGTATAATGACCTGTCCAACTCATTACACTTCAAAGACATATAGAAGTGTGTGAGAAAGAGGTTTATTTCAATTCTTTCTTTCTTTTTTTTTTTTTTGGAGACAGTCTTACTCTGTTGCCCTGGGTAAGTCCCGTGGTGTCACAGCAACCTCAAACTCTTGGGCTCAAGAAAGCAGTTTGTCTCAATTTTTAACTTTCATAGTCCTTTAGAAATTCTAAACCGTTAAAAAAGAACACTTAAGAAAGCACTACGAGTGCTTTCCATCTTAAAAAAAAGCACTACGAGTAATAGAAAGTTTCACCACTTCTAGGACTCTTATTTTATTTTATTTTTTTTGAGACAGAGCCTCAAGCTGTCACCCTGGATAGAGTGCTGTGGCATCACAGCTCACAGCAACCTCCAATTCCTGGACTCGAGCGAGCCTCCTGCCTCCGCCTCCCAAGCAGCTGGGACTACAGGCGCCCGCCACGACGCCCAGCCATTTTTTGGTTGCAGCCGTCTTTGTTGTTTAGTGGGCCCAGGCTGGATTCCAACCCACCAGCTCAGGTGTATGTGGCTGGCGCCTTAGCCCGTTGAGCAACAGGGGCCAAGCCGGGACTCTTATTCTTAAATGAATAACTAGATTAAGTAACTACTATTTTCTTTTAGAAAATAATTTAGGGCAACATTGCTTTATTTTCTTTTTTAAAGTGGTTCCTACAGATTTAGTCACAACTCTAAGATGATTATTATAGATAAAGGCATTCAACTATAACAAAGCAAAATTGCCAATTTTTTTATCTTTTAATTTTCGGGGTAGGAAAGCAGATTAACTATTTCATTGCTTTTTACATAATTCAAAGTTCACACAATTAAAAGGAAAAGAGATGCTTTGACTCAAAGATAAAAAGTCATTGTCGATTATGAGGATAACCGATACAGTATTTTGCATGTAAAACTATTTCTTAAAGACTCATAATAGATATCATATATACATTATACACTTATAGTATGTAAGTAGCAATCTAAACTCCAAAATTACCAGGTATTCACAGATTTAAAAACAGAGTGAGAACACATTGTCTTTACCAATTCTGTTTAAAAGTGGTATGAGGATTTTTTAAATGCCATCGTTTATTCTGATAGTAAAGGAAGATTGAGCTTATATTATTATCCTTCAAAAACCTAAATGCTGGATTATTGGGTTTTACACTCACTGATAATTTCCCGACTGTCAAATAAGAGCAAAAAAGAGGCCAGATGCCAATCCTCAACAGAAATGGCACTCCGGCTGGACTCTTTCTTACCATGACTATGTCTCCCGGCTGGATAGTGATTTCGTCATGACTTCTGGATTCAAAGGGGTACAGTGCTCGGTAGTATACCACTCTCACATCATCCTGTGCGGAAATGGTTAGTGGACCTTTTTCTGTTTACAAAACGGGTTCGGGAGGGGAGAGGGAACAAAAATCAATGATTATAGGGAACACAAATTTTTGACAACAAGCCAAGCAACTGACACGTCCTCAATTGCCTACCTTAACATCTGAACCACTTCCACCATGCAGTGAGCCAAATCTGACATCAACATCTCAAACACATCAGAGAGTTCATTAGCAGACTCTCCCTGAACAAAGGTCTTTCCAAGGCTGAGTGTAGCCAGGCGGCCTAAAGGTCCCTTGTCTCTGCCTCCACATCTGCAAAGCATCAATATCCGCCCCTCCCCGGCCAGGGAGTAGAGCACAATGTACCAGTGAGGCTATGACCACAGATCTGAATCAGCCAAGGAGAAAACTTGCTTGGGACAGGACAGAGAAGCACAACTTTCCACAGTAAAAGACGCGGAAATGCTGATGCTTTAGCTAAGATAAAACACAAATGCTGATTTCATCAAGAGCAGTTATTATTGAAAATCCCTGGTGAACTAAGTCTTCCTCTACATTTTCTAGGGAAAAACACAAGCCTAAGCTTGGATCTTAGATGAAAATTGTTTAAAATTTAAATAAGATAAAGATTTTTAAAAAAGCTTGCAAGCACAAGATATTAACTAATAGCCCTCTCTAAGCTTCTTTACCCAGAGCAATAAGTATTTTGACACATTATCTATATTCATTATCAGAAAAGCAAGGAGACGTATTATTTCTATGTGATGCTGAATTATATGTTATACAAAATTTTCCATTGACCAGTAGAGAAAAACAAATCCTCATCTTATACTAAGTACTAAATCAATTACTAAGCTAACATGAGGTGATAATAAAATCATTTTCAGATTAAAAAAAAAACTATCACAAAATAAATTTGCCCCTCCTATGCCATGGTCACTACGGTGCAGGCCTGATGACTTGGAAGGTAAACATCTGTGGGCAGGACAGTGCCTGGCTCTGCACTTCACTACCACGCCTGCCCGCTGTGCAGGCGAGAACAGAGTAACATTTATGGAATAGCTTGAAAGTGTTTTTATTTCCGCATGCCACAGCACTTTAAAAAGAGCACACTAGTGATCAAATTTTTAAAAACTGATATAATTTACCACACAAAGGAAAAACAATCAATATTTTTCAGCTATTATTTGCAAAGCTGTACAGTATTATACAACCACACAAGAACTTGAAAATTACATACCAGTTTGCATCTGATACCATATAAAGGATAGCTTTTCTGAGCTATTTCAATTAAATTGCTCTTTCATTTATTTTTTTTTTTAAAGATAGATGATATTATGTTCAAAGCGCACAACCCCGTCATGCTTTTCAAAAGTTAAAAAACAATGTGAAGACAGTGAGTTCCACATCATCGTGGGAATAGCTCGGAAGTTCCTGGGGACAATAAACCAGAGAAGCAGCAGGTTCTTTTTGCAGGATAGGTTAAGAGTTCCATTTGGAATACCTGAATGTGATTTGCTAATGGAAATCAATACAGCTTTTTATTATTATTTTTGTTATGGTTTTTAAAAAAAATTTTTTTTATTAAATCATAGGTGTGTACATTAGTGCAATTGTGGGGTACAATGTGCTGGCTTCATATACTATCTGAAACATTTTCATCAGACTGTTTAATACAGCCTTCATGGCACTTTCCTAGTTATTGTATGAAGATAGTTATATTCTTCATTTGGTAAGTTTCTAAGACCTTGGTACCCTTCTAAGATGCACCATAGATGCGAGCAATACAGCTTTTTAAACTTTGTAGAGGATTCCTGGGTGCCAGAGTAGTGGGGGCTGGCACGGGGCTATAAGAATTACACAACCTTGAACAACCCTGGGGAGTGAAAAGCTGTCCTGCCCCAAATCAGAGACTGACATCTTCCTCTGCTAACACAGACAAGGCCTGACTAGATATGGGCATTTCATAAGATGGTCTGGGAGAGAAGATGATCTATTTTCCAAAATAATTTTTGGCTTCTGGTACCTGTGGTGGACCAGGGTGCTTGGAGAGCTGGCTTAGCTGGCTCTTGGTGCTGGTGGAAAAGCCGACCCAGCTTGTCTTGCACCTCAGGTCTGCCTTTTTCCTCACCATCCTTCTTTTTGACGCTCTCTTCCCTCTTGTGTCTGTCCTCATCGTGGATTTTTCGCGGCCGCTGATGCTCCTCATCCTGCTGCACGTGCTCCAGCCACTGCCTGTCCCTCTCCTGCGCGCGTCTGCCAACAAACAGGCTTGATTACAGCAAGGAAGCAATTCTAATTCTGCACCACTGTCGCCTCTTTCCACAAAAAACTCTGTCTAGTCAATGGGATAACAAACACCAAGGGAATATTGTTCTTCAGAGGGAGCACACTGAACCAACAAGACAAAGGCTTTTAGGCTCCAGCTCTGAATGACAGGAAACCACGAGGTTTAAAGAAAATTTCTGATGTGTTTTATAAAGTGGTTGCAAGAATAAGAAAAATATTTCTTAATGTCAAAACTGGTGTTAAAGCACCAAAAACAAACAAGAAATCCATAAAACACACATGAACAGAACTTCTGTGAAAATAAAGTATGTCCAATACTGCAAGCAAAATATAGCTTAAGTAAGTCCATGCTTAACAGATCGTTAATCTCCTCCCTTGCTAAGGATGCGGCACGTGCACGTGTACACATTTTGCTCCCTGAACCAGAAGCTGAAAGTAAGAGATTATTTTACTGATTTCAACTATTGGGTTTTTGTTTTTCAATGTAGCTAATGTAAATAGACAACTGCATTTAAATCTAGGCTTTGAAAAATGTGATGGTCTCAACTTGAAACCCATAGGAAAAAAGTGGGAATGATCTTTCTCTCATTGCATTAACAACTTTGTGCAATAACAAATGATAATGATAACAATAACTAGCTCTCCATACTATTAATTCCTTTAATTTTCACACCGGGTTGGTGGGACTTATTATTATCCCTATCTTAGAGATGGGGAAGCGGAGGCAGAGACAGAAAATGACTTGCCCAAGCCGCTCACACAGCCAAGTGGGCCTGTGGTTCACTGACAGGCAGTCTGGTCCCACGGTCTCCTCCCTGACTGGTGCCCTGTAATACGGCCAAAGTGCAGAGGTCACTGGATGGAATTAAGAAACTGCCACAGGAACATAATGTAAATAAATCATACTTTTAGTCTTCATTGTCAAAAAAATCATATTTACTTACCCTCCGCATGAATGGAAAAATGTAATGCAGGATTTTCTGAGACTTCAATCTTAAACATTTTGCTTACAGTTTTTAAAGTGTCTTTTAACAAAACATAGAAAAAAACCTCCACCATTTCAAAAGGGTAGGATGTTCACTGTTGTTCATAACGTCAAAAAAGCTATTATAAAAATTACTTTAAATTTTCTACCGAGACAGGCTGCTATTTATAGTGTGTAACCATGTAACTTCTGAAGCTAAATTTGGGGTACTATTTATCTCTGTAATTAGAGTATGTATTACGTATTATATTTGTATTATGTTATTTTCTGTATTATGATATTTTATGTTTATTTCTATTTTGTAGGAATATAAAAGGTCACTGCAGTATAGTGTGAATAAAAAAAAGCATTTTATAAACTCTTAAGAAAAGGATGGAGTTGGACTAAGGAGGTAATCCTTAGTCCAACCTTCAAGAAAACCATAAAATGCTCCTCTAAATTGGCTTGAGACTCCAGCCACCTCCCTACTAATGAAAAAAAATGTAAATAAACAGACAGACCCAGAAGAGTGTGCATGCCCCTGATAAAGCGCGCACAGATTTAGGAAGCTGGATCGAGTTCAGCCCACTACAGTCAAGGCCTCGCCTCAAGTATCCATTTCTTCATCCTTTTGCTCTAATTCCAATCAGCAATTTCTATAATTTACAGCATTATCGTTAGGACATACTGTCACTTTTGTTCTTGCAGTCTAAAATTAACAGAAAATTTAAAAGTAAATATCTGATAGCACAATCAGACACAGCAAAAGTTGGCAAATTTCTACAGTTGACTACATAAGGTTACATGTAAAAATAAAAACACAAGCATTCAAACAAAAACAGACAAAAATGTGTCCGTATCTTAAGCAGCAATGTAAATTTTCCCCCTTTGTATTCCAGTTTAACTTGTAGTTGAAGGAAAAAAGAAAGAAGGCAGAGGGGCACACTCCTGCAGGAGAAGCCCCCGCAGAGAGCTAGGCCAGTGGCTTTGACTTCAAACCAGGCACTCTGACCACTGTTGTTAAAAGGCTGTGAACTGGAAACGTATTTTGGTCATTAGCATGCAAATGAGCACGCCAAGTGTCCCAATTTCCTTGTACAATTCCATTAATCTACATAGTAGTAGCTTGAGAGAACTCTGGGAACCAACCAAAAACTTCAGGAGGTACCTCCCATGGAAAGGTTTATACATACATGCGTTGTGCTTGCGCACATGTGTGTACACGCAGACACGCTTCTACAGGCTGGAGGCTCTTTCTGATGCAGTCACTACTTGGAGAAGTCAGGCAAAGAACAGTCAATCCTCAAAGTTCCTTCCAGATGGGTCCACAGTCCACTGAAAACACTCACCTTTGGGCCTCTTCTTTTTGTTTTTCTAATTCTATGATCTTTCGCTCTTGTTCTTTCTGTTTCAGTCGTTCAGCCTCTATGGACTTTTGCTTCTGGAGTTGCTGCTTATTATGTATTTCTCTCAGTTCCTATTAATAATTGAGAAACACTTCATGTTATGACATAGGGGACAGGCATTTCAACTATTACAGGCATGCAACTATTACCAACATTTCATAGCGGAGAAGCATGGGACACTGAGAGGTCAACGTTTTCAGAGTCGGAAAGATGTCCACTTGGAAAACTAGAACCACTCTCCACTCTGACATGACCGATTTCCAAGAGCTGCTCAAGAACACAGTCTAGAGAGCTGGGACCAGGTATACCATTTTTCATGGTTTGTTCTAGAAGAACCTTGCCAGTGAAGGGCAGGAGAGGGACAATACTGATAAAGGCTCTGCAATAATAATGGAATGTAAGCACTTCTACGATATGGTGATGATAATGAGTAAAAACTCAAGGTTCTATTAATCAATCAAAACCAGCCTCTACTGGCTTTGAAAACATACATACTTTGTCTTCACACACTCTTTCCACCAAATCTTATCACCTCCTTATGATACTCTGCCTTAGAACAAATGGACAACTCTCTGGTCCAGGACCCCCTCCAGGGTCTATTTTTCTTCAAATCATCTCTTTCAGAGCATCTTCTCTTACTAAATCCATTCATGAATATGCCAACTGCCCTACACTAAACCAGCAATCAGGTTGAAAGTATAAAGCTATAATTTTATTTTGTTTGTTTGAGACAGAGCCTCAAGCTATCACCCTGGATAGAGTGCTGTGGCAACACAGCTCACAGCAACTTCCAATTCCTGGGCTCAAGCGAGTCTCCTGCCTCTGCCTCCCAAGTAGCTGGGACTACAGGCGCCCGCCACAACGCCTGGACATTTTTTGGTTGCAGCCGTCATTATTGTTTGGCAGGCTTGAGGCTGGATTCGAACCCGCCAGCTCAGGTGTACGTGGCTGGTGCCTTAGCTGCTTGAGCCACAGGTGCCGAGCTGAAAGCTATAATTTGATGATGACTACCTGGGATCCCATTTTCTCCCTTGACACTAGCTACAGGAATAGCAGTCATTTCCTTAGCAGGTGACTGAAAATAAAGTGTATTCTATGCCATTTACAGAGCACCAAATACCCAAAAGTATGAAGAACAAGGAAGTACCTGCTGAGGAGGAAACTGATTCCATAGGCATCGAATGGTCACTAACAGATTGAGTTACTGAAACTCCTTGCTGGGGTCAATGGTAAATCAGTTGGGTCAAAGTGCCCAGAACAACCAAGAGTGTATTTCCAGTTAACTTCTCGGTGTAAGTAAGGCTGGTCCTCCCAGTGCATATCCCAGGGGTCTACATGGGGAGATTTAAGGACTAAAGCCTGCCCTGCCTTCTATTTATTACCTTGCTCATGGGCTCTAAATTCCTATCTTTAGATTCATCCAGATATTGAACAATGAAGGTAGAATGTTTGCTTTTAGAAGGGAACTGTTGAAATACACTTATTAAAAAAAAAGCCCTAAGGGGCTCTGCGCCTGTGGCTCAACGGGTTAAGGCGCCAGCCACGTACACTTGAGCTGGCGGGTTCGAATCCAGCCCGGGCCCGCCAAACAACAATGACGGCTGCAACCAAAAAAAAAGGCTAGGCGTTGTGGCAGGCGCCTGTAATCCCAGCTACTTGGGAGGCGGAGGCAAGAGACTCACTTAAGTCCAGGAATTGGGGGTTGCTGTGATGCCACAGCACTCCATCCAGGGTGACAGCTCAAGGCTCTGTCTCAAAAAAAAAAAAAAAGCCCTAAGGGTTAGGTTAACCTTTTCCTATTAGTTAGACCTTGCTGAGGTTAAAGTTAGCCTGCATATACAAGTGTTTTGCATACTCTAAGTGATCCTTGAGAGGCTCTTAAAGGGAATCATGAGATACGAGAATAAGTTTAACTGCAATTGGGGGATTGGGAAAGGAAGGTTTTTTGGGGGGCGGTTACATCGGAAGGAAGGCAAGGCAGGGAGGGAAGAACATCAGTGGAGAACCAAGGAGATGATGCTGGGAATATCAAAGGATGTAGAAGAGGTAACTATGTAAGGCACAAATTAGTGGATTATTTCCTATGGCAACAGCTCTAGGCACATGGCTTCTAAATCAGGAAGGGTACCTGAGGCAGGGGCTTAGCCAGGGAAGGAGTAGAAGGGGCTAAAAAGGCCAAGAATGGAGATGGAAAGTAATGACAAAGCCTCACTCTGACAGTTTAAAGTTCTAACAGAGGAGAAAATCAACACCAGGGAAAAAGAATTCCACCTTTCCTTATGCTCTCAATGCCACACCATGGGATGTAAAATTTAATTTCAAAAGCAGCAGTATTGGTTTTCATGGTAATTTGGAATCACTAATAAATAGTAACCACTGCTAATACACATGGAAAATCTGGCTAATATTTCAGATTTGGTATTTCATAGATAAATGGAAAAACAGGCCAATTCCTAAAAGAGTAATCTGCACTCTTGGGTCATATATGTATCTTGACATGAAAAGGAGAACTGATGAGTATAATTGTGATGAATGTGTTACTTAGTTCAATGTAAGCATTTCATATTGTATGTCAAAGCAGTACGTGGAACCCCATAAATGCATCAATGTACAAAGTTATGATTTAATAAAAAAAATGATTAAAAAAAAAGAAAAAGAAAAAGAAAAAGGAAAAGAACTGCAGTGGAAAGACGCAAAATCAAACTCTAAGTGTCCCGAGGGAGGGACAAGAGCCTCAAAAGTCAGCACTGCAGACAGGGATGGCCTATACACTAGCACAATGTTATAGAACCTTCGAAAGGAAGGGTAGAAAGTGACTGATTTATATTTTTTCCCATTTTAAAATTTCATTTCAATACCATTAAATTCTTTTTGAGATAGAGTCTTACTTTGTTGCCCTCGGTAGAGTGTTGTGGTATCACAGCTCACAGCAACCTCCAATTCTTGGACACAAGCAATTCTCTTGCCTCAGCCTCTCAAGAAGCTGAGACTACGGGTGCCCGACACAACACCCAGGTATTTTTTTTTTTATAGATAAGGTCTCTTTCTGGCTCAGGCTGGTCTCCAACCTGTGAGCTCAAGCAATCCACCTGTCTCGGCCTCCCAGAGTGCTAGGATTATTCAGAATTTATGCAAAAGACTATAATCGAAAAATACTGAATTGCAGCTAATCATGTGTTAGGAGGCATTGTAAAATGGAAAGCAATACGAAGCAAATTTAAAGAAAGGAGTGGGGTGCCAGCCCCATATACTGGAGGTGGCAGGTTCAAACCCTTCCCTGGTCAAAAACTGTAAAAAAAAAAAAAAAAAAAAAAAATCACAACATTAAGACAGTTACAAAACCAATTCTGAAATGTATCAAATACATCAAATGCATGAAAGAAGATACTTAAAAAAGTTAAAACACATTTTGAGTATGGCAGTTTTATAGAACAGGTTAAACCAATCTTTATAGCTGTCGAAATACATTGTAACTTCAAGTGCCTGCAAGGATGGAGTTTGCAGGGACCATAAAACAAGGGACATCAAATAAAACGAGAAGGCTCTGGCATCTAATGATCCAGATTTTAATACTGCAGAATTTGTTGTTGTTGTTTTTTTATCGTTTCCTTTATCCAAGTCAAACACTGCTGAGATACACAATCAGTGGTTAAGGAAACGAACATGCTGCATGCAGGCAGGCATCCTGGTCTTCTTCTGTTGTGGACTTGGGAGTTTAAGATGGCATAAAAGAAAAAAAAAAGGAGAACATGGATGATTTCTAGGTCAGTAAACTTTTTAAGAAGTTGAACTTCAAAAAAAAAAAAAGTCAAACTTCTGAGAAGGCAATGTACAGAATGAAGGAATATAAACTAAGACCCAGCAAGTGACTTGCCTTCCTTTGCTGTCACAAAGCCCTTGTGAAGCACAGTCCCTTCATATGAGAGAGCAGAGGGCTGCACAATTCTCTCATTCTTTTTCAATACTGTTGAAAGCCTCATGTATAACTGCAGTTACTTAATAGTACCCTTTTAATTCCTTCAGGGAAGAAAATTTCAAGGTGACAAACAAATCTGAGGTCATTAAGTTCTTTATTTACCTAGGAAATGAGTGAAATATCGGGAGAAATGGCTAAGAAAAACTTCACGCTATGTCAACTTTTCCTGGTGGGCAACCTGAATACAGTGAACCTGAAAATTCTGTTAAATTTACATGTACTTTGTCACAGTTATTTCTCTACTATGACAAAGATAAAAAGAGAACAAATAAGAATTACTACCAATCAAAAGTCAGTATCTCACTTGTGACTGTTCCTCAAATTATTTTTTCTAAAATCATTAATTCTATGATGACATATTTCTCGGCTAGATATTTATCTAGAAGTAAGGTATTACGTGTATAATTTTGTTGACTTTTTCTCTATGGATTCTATTCAAGTGTATATGTTTTATATGAGATATAATGTGGAATAATTCAATATTATCTTCCAATAAAGTATAATTACTTTCTTAATAAATAAGAAATGATTAAATAAGCATTCAAAAAGTTATAGCTACATGGTACAAATACTTATTATTTCTTTTTTTATTATTATTGGGGATTCTTTGAGGGTACAAGAAACCAGGTTACACTGATTGCATTTGTTAGGTAAAGTCCCTCTTACAATCGTGTTTGCCCTCAAAAGGGTACAAATACTTATATGGGAAAAATAAAACTATAAACTTTGTAGTATATGTAAATTAAACCAATAACATACACAGAATTCTTAAGATAACAGAGCAAAGTTTCTTAATCCAGGGTCCATGAATGAGGTTGGACCTTTTGAACACAATGAAACTGCATGAAAACTTGGAGTATTTGGGCATGTTTTTGGTAGTGAAAGCTCTTTTTGTTTTTTTTGAGAAAGAGTCTCACTATGTCACCCTTGGTAGAGTGCCGTGGCATCACAGCTCACAGTAACCCCAAACTCTTGGGCTTAAGTGATTCTCTTGCCTCTAACTCCCAAGTAGGTAGGACTATAGGCATTCACCACAATGTCTGGCTATTTTTTGTTGCAGTTGTCATTGTTGTTTAGCTGGCCCAGGGCCAGGTTTGAACCTACCAGCCTTGGTGTATATGGCTGGCACCATAACCACTGTGCTATGAGAGCTGAGTTGAAAGCTCATAATTTTATTAGATTCTCTTTGATCAAACACAGATTATGAAGAACAAAAATTACTGCCAAATAAAGATTTTGTTTCCTATTAGTTAAGGTAAACAAAAATCAGCTTGCTTTTAATTTTCTTCCCTTAAACCAATGAGAGAAGTCACTCATTTCTCCAAAAGAACTAAGATATTTGAACCAAAAAACATCTTTGGACATACTATGGCACATAGCCAAAGTACTTCAAAAGAAAAATGCTTGGCAAATTGAATGCCCACATAAATGCAACTAGTTTTCCACTGAAAACTGTACCTCACTTTTACGTTTCCTGAAGATGGTTACTCTACTGCCATGCTAAAGGTCACAGAATCACTTGATTTAGTAACTGTGATAGTCTCTCCTTCATCTGGTCTTAGAGACGCTCAAAATAGATGTATTATGTGAAGTGGTATTTCTCAAAACATAAAGAAGTATTCCCCTAAAACATATGTATAGGATTCTTTTTCATAAACATTACTTTGCATAAATACTTATGAAGAGAAAAATTTTTTTTATTGTGACAGAGTCTCGCTTTGTCACTTTCAGTAGAGTGCCATGGCATCATAGCTCACAACAACCTCTAACTCTTGGCTCAAGTGATTCTCTTGCCTCAGCCTCTCAAGTAGCTGGGACTCCATGTATCCACCATGATGCCCGGCTATTTTTAGAGGGAGGGGTCTCGCTCTGGCTCAGGCTGGTGTCGAACCTGTGAGCTCAATCAATCCACCTGCCTCGGCCTCCCAGGGTACTAGGATTACTGGTGTGAGTCACTGCACCTGGCCCCATGAAGAGAAAAAATTAATAGCAACAGGGACATATGAAAAGAGACTAGCAATTAATGAATATTTATTTGCTAATAAATTTTTCTGAAGGATTATTTTACTTCTGGTTTATGCCTTAGGCTGTACCCTGAAAATGAGAGACAAAAACAAACATACCTTCATTAATTCTTGAAATTCATGAACTCAACACCATAAATCAGAACAATAATTTATAATAATTTTTGTACTGTTAATATTAAATTGACTTCATATGAAATTGATCTAGGTACCAGCATCAGAAATTTCACATGTTGTTTTAATCCATAATATAGTATCTATTCAAAAAGTCTGAGGCAGAAGTGCAATTACATAAAGAAACTTTATTTCTCACCTAGGGATAATATGTCACATATACTATCAAAGTTTATAAAAGGCCTGTTTTGTTTTGTTTTTTTGAGACAAGGTCTCACTCTGTTGCCCATCATCACAGCCTCCAACTCCTGGACTCAAGTGATCCTCCTGCCTCAGCCTCCTGAGTAGCGTAGACTACAGGTGTACACCATCACAGCTAATTTTTTTTCTTTTTTGGTACAGACAGGGCTTTTCTTCCTATTGTCCAGGACACTCTCAAACTCCTGGCCACAAGCCATCCTCCTCCTATATCTGCCTCCCAAAGTGCTACAAGACAGGTGTGAGCCACCACACACACCCTAAAAGCCCTTTTGTCTTTTTAAAACCTTTTTTCAAGTAGATGGTTGTGAAACAAATCATGAGCTATTAAAGAAAGTGAGTCAACAAACCCAACAAGGACAGAATTTGTCCCTGTGTGAACAAATTAAAAAATAACTATTTCAGAGCACAGAAATTATGACCAATCAATACAAATTTATATTCTATTTATCAAAAAATTATAAAAGTTTATTTCACTCATTAAAAAAATTTTTTTTTTTGGCGACACAGTGTCAAGCTGTCACCTGGGTAGAGTGTCATGGAGTCACAGCTCACAGCAACCTCCAACTCTTGGGCTCAAGCTATCCTCTTGCCTCATTTTTTTTTTTTTTCTATTTTTAGTACCGACAGGGGTCTCGCTTTTGCTCAGGCTGTTCTTGAACTTGTGAGCTCAAGCTATCCACTCACCTCAGCTTCCCAGAGTGCTAGGATTACAGGCGTGAGCCACCACGCCCAGCCACTTTTAAAATTTCTATATTAACTTATATTTAGAGATGAAGTCTTGCTTCATTGCCCAGGCTGGAGTGCAGTGGCCATTCACAGGCATGATCACAGTGCACTCACTGCAGCCTCAAATCCATTAGCTCAAATGATCTTCCTGACTGCAGGTACTTGCCACTGCAATCAGGTTAAGTTTATTCATTCTTGATGCATTAAAATTGAGAGAAGGCCCCAAGCAGGGGCTCACACCTGTAATCCTACCACTCTGGCAGGCCGAGGCAAGAGGATAGCGTGAGCTCAGGAGTTTGAAACCAGCCTGAGCAAAGCAAGACCCTGTCTCTGCTGAAAGTAAAAAAAAAAAGGCCAGGCATGGCAGCACATGACTGTGGTTCCAGCCACACAGGAGGACTGTTTGAGCTTAGGAGCTTGAAGTTGCTGTGAGCTAGTCTGAGGTCATGGCACTCTAGACTGGTGATGGAGTGAGACTCTGTCTCCAAAAGAAAAAAAAGAAGTGACAAGTATAAAGAAAAGGATATATTGGTTATTTAAATTTTGAGAAGAGGTATACTTAAAACATGTTTAAATATCCTAAATTAGAAGGCAATACTTAACCTTTAACCCATGGCACAAAGTGGGAGTCAAAGTAACTTAAGCGCTAGGGAAGACTGGGGAAGGGGGTGTGTGTGTGTGTTTGTGAAGACAGACGGAGAAAACTGACTTCAGTTTGTCCTAAACATCTCAGTCTTCTCCCAAATACCTCAACTTTATTGACAAAGTAGTATTTTATTATTTTAAATACATGTCATTCTAAAGGGTAAAAGTATCAAGATGTTTGGCTTAATTAGATAATAAAAAAAAAGAAGAAAATGTCTTTTAACAAGATTTGAGTTCTGCTTTTCTTCTTTTCCAAAATCCTATTTTTATTAACTTTTTTTTTAAAACTTAAAAAGAAAAAAACCCACACTATAACAAAAAATTCAACTAACCAACCAGTCTACTGGTATGGCACAGAACCTAACATACAATGTCTGTTAACTATTTTGATCTTGGGAGTATTCTATATAGTCTACATTCAAGGAATCTATATAAAGTTTCCACAACCACAAGTAATGACAGTTAGAATGAGAGTCAGAGGATTTTATTATTTCTATGCAGAAGAAATATTTTTCAAAGGATTATACAGATAAAAATAAAATTTTATCTTGAACAAAATAAGATAGCAAACCATGAAACAGCCAAACATTATTCCACTAATTAAGGGAAACATCGTTGTTATTTGAATTCGCACTGATTTCTCTTGCTGTCTCTGTATCTCCTCTTTCTGGATCTTTTTCTTTCCTTCATTGTTTCCCTTCGCATGCATTTTTTTTCCTGACTTCTCATTCTGTTCTGTAGTTCTTTCTCCAGCTCTTTTCTTTTTTCCCCTGGTTGCTAAACATTTTGCCTTTCACTGCCTTCATAATGAATGAGCCTGCCATGAAAACAAGTGTCTGAAACCAAGAGCATAAAAGCCTTAGATAAGCATACAAACTTATTTATTACAACTGGCATTCTCATTTCATCATTAATTCAGTTTTTAGGAACAATTTTTAGAACAGATAATTGTTATAGGCAGAATTTACACTTCTAATAGCCCCATGTGTCTAATTTAAGAAGCATGGATTTCCCAAGTATATTAAGAAATATAATTCTTAATTCTGAATTAGTCTAAAATACTCAAAGCTTGCTAAGAAATAAAGTATTACTCACAACAGTATACTGACCATAATATTGTCTCTCATATGATGGAAATATGCACATAGACCCAAATAACAGAGTGCAGACAAATAGCAAATTCAAAGATCTAATAAGCTTGTTAGAAAGATGAGTCTACAGTGTACAGTACCTTGTCCAGCTTGTAATTCAGAGCTTACCCCATCCCACACACAGCTTGTCAAGAGGAAAAATTCAATCAGACTCCACGATAATAAGAACTAATCATTATTAACTGTTACAAAAAAAGGCTTAGTACTTCATGGTAAAAGCTATCTTAGACACTGAGCACTCATCTGTGTAGGGGAAACTGAAGCACAGAGCTGGAGATGGTTCATCATTCTTAGTCTGAGAAAGATGTGCATTGCCTGAGTAGGGCATGGAGACCTTTAGAAAGAAGTCTAAGTGGATGACGCAGCCCAGGAGAACTGCCAGGCACTGCAACACTGCCTCCTCCACTGCCACTGACTGGAAGAAAGAAATGCTCAAATGTAAACGGCCATTCACATTAGGACTTGTCCAGTACACACCGACTAGACAAGAACCAACAAGGACTCAACTTTTCAACATAAAACACAGCATCTTGCCCCTGTGGGTGTTGGACTCTCTTTATTTGGCATACAGTAGAGCCTTGCAAACTGTAAGCTGTACTTTACGCTGCTGCTGTAGCTACAATTATAGCTAAAATATTACAACACAGAACATTGGGCTGTCAATGCCAAGGAGAACTACCGTAACTGCTAACATTGCCAATGGCAAGGAGAAGTCAAGTGCTAATATCCAAAAAGTCCTTATTTGTAATGTTCTATCTGACACTTGTTTAGAACCATAATTTTACATCAATAGGCAAGCCCCATATGTAAGAAAACAATCATCAGAATGTCTTTGTGTGCCTTTTAGGCATACAGATTCTCCAAAGGAAATGAAATTTTTATTTTCTTGTAAACTGAGGTATAAAGAAAAAGTCAGAGATAATCGATAATTTTACATTGATGTTTCTGGAACATGAATTTGAAAAGACTATTTCCTAACATGAAAGAAATAAGTATCTTTTTTAGAATATATAAATACCACACTTATAACGTAAGTATATATTGAAGTGCATGAAAAAATAGTCTTCCCTAGAAGGAAAGAATGAGCCCTCAATTTTTAGGAGCTCAGGTAGAAACTTAAAGGTCCAGGACTCTAGAGACCTTACTGCTGAATCTGGAACCATTTAACAACAGATGACCATATTTGTAAGTATGCTTTATGTTTTCAATATGTTGCTTCCCATGTGCAATGAATACATGTTAACCTGACTATAAGGGTAATTTTTCCTCTTTAATTAATGACTTGAGAGTTTCCATCATTGCTTATCAGATCCTTGGTAGGGAAGGCAAGAGTCTTAATTCTTCCTGAAGAAAATGGGAGACACCCACAAAAGAATGAATCTGAATTAGACATTCTGGAAAAATGGAATAAATCAGATTGTACCTGATAAAATAGACTTAATCTCTAAATTCTTTCTCATTAAACTGAGTACAGGGTGGAGCCTGTGGCTCAAGAGGTAGGGCGCCGGCCCCATATACTGCGGGTGGCTGGTTCAAGCCTGGCCCCCGGACAAAACTGCAAAAAAACCCAAAATAACCCTGAGTACACTTATATTTTCCAATTGCTGTCTTACACCTCAGAATCTGGACTAAACCAAGGTTATTCTCTATCTTACCTTTACACCTAAGAAACTGGACATGACTTTGAGTGTGCATCAAAGTAAGCGAGTAACTTATTAGAAGTAGTTTTTCACCAAAAAAAGATATATGTGTGTGTGGAAAGAGAGAGAAAATCAGTCTCTGCTAAATGTGATCCTCATCTGTGGAGCCAGACATTTAACAATCTCTTGGTAAACTAATTTTAAAGTTGTGCACTGCGAACGACACTTCTCTAGGACACTGTACTAGTATCCTAAAATGAGGGAGCTGCGTTGTCTTCTTCCAGGTGAACGAGCTACATGAACATGAGCTAACAGTCCCAATTTCTTTTCTATACTTTCCAGCTGGTTTCCTTTTGGGACAGGAAGGTTTAGGATAGTGAAGTCACACCATTGGGTTAGAAGAATGACTGAGTAATTGCCCATGTCTCACTCCTGGCAGGTGAAGCAATTTTGGCATCATCAGTGTGGATGGTCTAAAGGCAGTGCTATATCAAGAGAAGCATTGAAATCCCACGGGACAAAACGCTGGCTTTTCCTGGTCTCCCTCATCATCCAAGAAACTACAGTTGCTAATGAATGCTTTCTGTTGGTAGAGACAGAGTCTCATTTTGTCGCCCTCAGTAGAGTGCCGTTACGTCACAGCTCACAGCAACCTCAAACTCTTGGGCTTAAGCAATTCTCTTGCCTCAGCCTCCCTAGTAGCTGGGACTACAGGCACCCGCCACAATGCCCAGCTATTTTTTTTGTTGCAGTTGTCATCATTGTTTAGCTGCCCCAGGCTGGGTTCAAACCCACCAGCCTTAGTGCATGTGGCTGGTGCTGTAACCACTGTGCTATGGGTGCCAAGCCATGAATACATGTTTTAACGTCAAAAAAAAAGCTTTATCTTTTCCAGGGTGGTTACACCGACAAAGAAGGTAGAAGATACCCAAGAGACTAAATGTTAAATCAGCCTCTGAGTCATCTCCATCAAATTATAAATTTTTGAATCTTCAATTTAACTGTTTTTGTTTTGGTTTCACCATGTTTCTGAAAAATGTAAGAAATAATAACTGTAAGAAAACCTAACATATTCACTAAGCCCTCCAAATGGGTATTACATAACAAAATAATAAAACTTTCCTGACTTGTGGTTCTTTTACTTACCATGTTAATTTAAATGTGAAGGTAATAATGGAAAACCAAAATAAAAATTTAAAAGAAAGAGTTGACCTACTATAGAAATAAGTATATTTGGAAAAAGGGCTAGTGGGAAAAAAGGGCTAAAACCAGGCTTTCTCAAAAAAATCTGATACTGAAGGCAGCACTGGCCGACTGAACACAGCAAGAGCGAGTCACACCGCAGTTTAAGGGTGTTCTCTTCAGCAAGGGCAGCAGCAATTCAACTGCCAGAATTATTTAATCCATATATCTTTCTAGGCATTTATCAAAAGTCTCTCATTTTTGATAATGAAAAGAGTGTATCATGTTCTAATACTTGAATCTTGTTTGGGGAGGCAAATTTCCAGAAAAAGGAATCTTAACATCGAGGCAGAAATCTATTCTACTATCTGGATTCAGAAGATAACTGAATACTTAACATTTGATACCTTGTATTCCAAGAGACTATTAAAAAGCACTACCAGTTCGAGACAGCGTTACATTCTTTTTACTTAAAACAGTGACAAATCACAGCAAGAGTTTTTACACGTACAGCTGTACTTCTAATACTGACAGACCAAACAATTATATAAACATAAACAGAGAACATATATAGTGGACACACACACAATGTAAGCAAGAGAGTAAAGCAAAGAAAAATACTAAGTCAGCTCAAATAATAATTCCCCTAAGAGTACTTTCCTAGAATTGTACAATTGAGAAAAGATCATTACTTAATACTCTGAAATAACAGCACAAATACCTCAAACTCAGGTGTCTAGACAATGTCTTAGAATCTCAACCCAAAGGTCAATTGAAAGTTTCAAATATGCTTTTTAATTAAAAAATTTTTTCTAGTAATTAAGAATAGGAGTTTTACTTCTTCCTAGCATTAAAAGCTAAGCTTGCCAGAGTCAACATAAAGAATTCTAAATTAGAAAAGGAAAATAAAGTATTTGGGGAGGGGGGAAAGCATGACATCCAATTTCTTATAAGGATATTGTTGATACAAACTTCAATATCTACTCAAATCTAAAGCCATAGGGGATTACTGTTTATAAGAAATGAACTGTTGGCATTCTGGTTTTATTATAAGAGTTATTAACATTCTTTTTTTTTTTTTGAGACAGAGCCTCAAGCTGTCACCCTGGATAGAGTGCTGTGGCCTCACAGCTCACAGCAACCTCCAATTCCTGGGCTCAAGCAAGTCTCCTGCCTCTGCCTCCCAAGTAGCTGGGACTACAGGCGCCCGCCACAACGCCCGGCCATTTTTTGGTCGCAGCTGGCATTGTTGTTTGGTGGTCCCAGGCTGGATTCGAACCCGCCAGCTCAGGTGTACGTGGCTGGCGCCTTAGCCCGTTGAGCCACAGGCGCCGAGCCGAGTTATTAACATTCTTAAGATGATCAAGTTGTAAAGTCAAATTGAAAACACCAAATCAGAAAGGCTATGACCTAACCATTGTATGATTTCTCAGAGCTTTGGCATTTTCCTGGGTTTCACTGTGCCCATATGTAACAAAACCATACACTGCTTCCATCACACAGATGAAAATGATTACTCAATACTAAAATTTTAAAAATCTGAAGTAAAAAAATGAAGATCTACATTTAAGCACAATCTTGAAGGTAAAAAGTGGCATAAAAATTCTTGGTTTTAATAAAGAAAATAATCTCTTTTAGTAGTCTTCAAAGAACATAAGAAAGACAAAACTTTTGGAGCCTGGCTTTTGGAACTCAACTTGATGTGGTTATAAATAGACAGATAGGGAAGTACAAAAATACAATACAGGTTACAGAAAGATGTCATGCTGGGGCCACTCACTCAGCCCTAATTTATAGATGCAAAATTCATTTGTACATTTTAAAGGATAAAAATGCAAGTTAGATTGTATAATGTTCCTTTGTAAACATGAAGTCTTTCACAAAGGCTCACCAAGCAGCTCATACATTTTTCTGCCTGGAGTTCAATATCAGCTAACCATCTGGACAGTAAGAAAAATTATAGGGTAGCACATATCCATGGGCACACACAGAATAGTCACCTTTAGCTGATTATTGAAAATATCAATCTCCTGTAGTTTTGATCTTGTTTCTTTTTCCACTTCATCCAGCTGGTCTCGTAGCTGTTGCCGAGCTAGTTCTTTTGCTTCTAAGGCTCTTTTAAGTGTAAGAAGTGAATCTCCTATTTTAGAAAAACATTTGTAAGGTAAGAACAAATTGAACTGGCAGTGAGACAAGTATATTTTAATATTCTTGTTTCACTCAAGGAAATTCTTGCTAGTTAAAAACAAAAAAGAGGTCAACTTTTAAAAATAAAACACCTACTGTGCAAACTGTTTTGCTGAACTTGTTTTAATTGGTCATTGAGTATCTGTTTTTCTGGAATAAGTCTTCCAAGCATCTGCTGAGATTCCTGGAAAGGAAGAAGGAAAACAGCAGTGAATGACAGGGAACGTCACCATGTCCACCTCAACACCAGGCAGAGCTGACCTCAGTTTTCTCATCCCTCAAAGACTCTTCTTGTCTCATCCTAACATCTCTACGGTGAAGCTGCATTTAATTACTAGTTAGGGTGGCACTTGCTTTCCTGCTAAGAAATTAACTGTTTGCCAAATGCTTTTCCCTAAGATAAAGTTAAGACAGTTATAGCTCCTTTGGTATTTCTTGAATTTTTGTTGACTTGCTGGAGATTTACAAGCATTAAAGAATGTACTTTAACTACAACTCTACAGAGAAAAAAGTGAAATAATAATCTCTCAATGACACCAGGATAAAAGGCAAATTTAATGACCCTGTTTGTAAACTATCTCAGTAGTTTAAATAGAAACTATTAACTTGAGGCTGAACTTAGCTTTAACTAAGTTACCGTAAGCTGAAAATAGAAATCAAAGACAGATTTTTAACAACTAGAATCTTTACTATTGTATGCATTTTTTCACTACATTGGATGGAACTTTCAAACACATTGAGCAATTGATGCTTTAAAAAGAATTTGAAAAAAGTACCACAAAACTTTTGAACCAACTATTTTAACTGACACAAGAAAACAGTTAAATCACACTGCATGGGCTATTTGGAGTTTTCATGGGTAATTGGCCAAGTATAGTACTTGCATAAGTGTAGCTGAAATTAGCCTGTATAATTCCTACACATTTCAGTCAAATGGCAGCCTTTCCAGGTAATAAGGAATATTTAACTTATTTTTCTACTTAGATAAAAAATGATCTCTATGCCTTTTCCTTATTGCAACAATGGAGACCTGTTCACTATCTATGGTGAATGTACCTTGGTCTGTTAACCTATATTTTGCTCTTGCTCCACAGACCTGTCTTTGTCTTTCACAATAAACTTTAACTTAAAAAAAAAAGAAAAGATAAAATAATTTAAAAAAAGAAAAAAGATTTTAAAAAATGATCTCTGTGCACTGAGGTTCAGTTTCAAAAAATAAAAGTGACATTAAACATTTTCATCAGACAGGTCTTTTAGAATAACCAACCGTAGATACAGACCAGCTGATGTGGAATAAATCTTTTTGTAATATATGTTTGAAAGGTAAAGAGATTTAGCTCAGTAGTAAGAATCTAGGAGCACTTCTATGAGTAAGCACACCAAAAAAAAATTTTTGACAAAACAGAATATAGAAATCAGAGAGTTTTCCCCCCCCAAAGTAGCCAACTCAATTTCTCCTTCTCTTATTCTCCTCCCTAAATTAAGGCAAGGCCTCTTACCCAGTATCAGTTCCTTTTCTTTGTCTTTTTTTTTTTTTTAAAGACAGGTCTTGATCTGTCAATGGGATCTGGATTATAGTGGCATCATCATAGCTCACAGTAACCTCAAACTCCTGGGCTCAAGAGATCTTCCTGCTTTAGCCTCTCAACTAGCTGAGACTACAGGCATGTGCCACAGCTCCTAAATTCTTACTATTGAGCTAATTTTTTCTATTTTTGGTAGAGACAGGGTCTCAATCACGCTCAGGCTGGTCTGGAACTCCTGACCTCAAGCGATCCTCCTGCCTTAGCCTCCCAGAGTGCTTGGGTTATAGGCATCAGGCACCATGCCTGGCTGTATTTTCCACTATTTTAAGACAATTTTTAGCAATGAACTTCGGTACTTTTTACTTTATATGTTCATATCCTAAAATATCAAATCAATAAAAACTTTTTCAAGACATTAAACAATAACTCGACAGAAGTGAAAGGAAAAGAGACAAATCAACAATGACTGAAATTTCAATGCTCTTCTCTCAATAGCTGATAGAAACTGCATTATCAGTAAGGACACAGGAGACTTGAACACCTCCATGAATCACCTTGATCTGACACGTGACACTCCAACTAACTAAGAGTACACAGTCAAGTACACAGAATATTCACCAAGAAAGATCATATACTGAGGTATGAATCTCAATTAAATGTAAAAGAATTAGAAGAAATGACAAAGGAAATTTTTTAAATTTCAATTAAGTAACTATTAAAAATTCAACTTATTAAAAATTTATAGACTATGGCTATGGGAACACATAGAAGGATATTTATAGCTTATAATGTTTATATCAGAAATGAAGAAAGAGCTTGGTGCCTGTAGCTCAGCAGCCAGGGCGCTGGCCACATACACCAAGGCTGGCGGGTTCAAACCCGGCCCGGGCCTGTTAAACAACAACAACAGGAAATAGCCAGGTGTTGTGGCGGGCGCCTGTAGTCCCAGCTACTCAGGAGGCTGAGGCAAGAGAATCGCTTAAGCCCAAGAGTTTGAGGTTGCTGTGAGCTGTGTCGCCACGGCACTCTACTGGGGGCGACATAGTGAGACTCTGTCTCAAAAAAAAAAAGAAAAACAAAATTGATACTCCGTAATTCAACACTTGATACCAAATCAGGTACTATTATAAAAACACTGAATAGGCAATAAAATGAAGGCAAACAATTAGTACTCCACTGTATCTTCAACTATTTTATCTCTCTCATATCCTCCCTAAAATACTTAATTATGCTAAGTTATTGCTATTATCATGTAAAGCCAAAGTTCGGTTGGTGGTCTGCAGATTCTATGTGATTGGGCCCCCACGAGGTCTAACCATAGTGGTCTTTACTGGTGTCTGAGACATGCTACAGCCTCGGGGCTCTGGCACTGCTGGCTCCCTGCCCAGAGCTCGCTCTGCCAGATATCCACCTATCTTAGCCCTTCCCTGATTTGAGGTCTTTGTTCAAACGTCCCCCTCACAGGAAGGCCTCTGCTGACCATCTTCCTTCCCCAAGACTCTCCATCTCTTTCCCTAGTCGCTCTCTGTAGCACTTCTTATCTTCCACTAGAGTCAAGACTTTACTTATTGTTAGTGTCGTCCCTCTTGCAGAGGGTCTGTGAGGCAGGGTTCTCGCCTCTCTCTCATGGCTGTAGCTCCAGTGACTGCAGCTGTGTTCAGCAAAACTCTGTTGAGTTTATTTACTTGACAGCCTCTTTTTCAGACAAGGACCCTGTCTCCATCTTTGCTTCCCAGTACCTGATCCGTGGTAGACGTTTAATGTTTGTTCAGTAAATAAATAAATAAAATAAAGTCAAGAAAAGCACACAGGTATGCCTAAGAGCTTTTAAGGCACAAAACTTTCTCACCTGCAATTGCTGCTGTAGATGGGTGATTTCAGCAATTCTCAACTCTCTAGATTTGTTTGTACTCTCAATTTCTTGCCTTTGGGTGGTCAGTCTACATCTGATATCTTGAAGTTTTCCTTCCAGTTGATTCTTTTTGTCATTCTTTAACAAATGAAAGATAATAGGAATTATTACCATTTTTAATGGTTCCACATCAGTACATTTCCAAGGTGTAAGCAAATTTCACTCACTAGAGCTTCTAATTCAAATTCCAAAGTCTTTTTCTTTGCTTTCAGTACAACTATGTCTTCTTGTTCTTTGTTTCTCTGATTTAGCAGCTCTTGCCTTCGGTTCCGTTCCCACTCAAGTTGTCGTTGCCTTTCAAGTTCCCGTTTTGCGGCCTGTGACATTTACAGACAATTTATTAATTTTTCAATTCTTACACTATACAGTATCTTTCAACAAAAGTGACATCTAGTAAGGCTTTCCTTTTAGGGATGAAATATTATTAAACAATGCAAGAAATCACATTACAAAACAACAAAAAGAATTTTATAAAAATACATTATTCCTTCTATTGAAAGGGGAATAAAGAGAACTATTATATTGGTATAAGATGAGAACTGACAGGATTATTTCACCATTAAATTACATTCTTTTTCAAAAAATGTTTTACTGACACAAAATATCCCTACACACTTACACGGTATATGTGATATTTTGTTACATGCAAAGTGTGTGTAATGGTTAAGTCAGAGAATTTAGGGTGTTCATTGCTTCAAGTATTTAATCATTTCTATAAGTTGGAAACATTTCTAGTCCTCTGGTCTAGGTATTTTGAAATACATAATACAATGCTGTTAACTATAGTCACCCTATTCAGCTATCAAACATTAGAACTTATGGAATTCCATTGTTTAAGTCTTCAACAATGTATAATAAATGTGCTGTTTCTTATTCACTGACTCACAGAGAGGAGAGAAAATTTTTTACCAAGTGTAGTAAAGCCCCCCAGAATAAAAATAAGTGAACGCAACTTGATTTTGTTCCATCAAAAGAAAACTTCTCATTTATCCTTAAAAAAAAAAAATGTTAAAAGTGTGTGGCTTGTAGCCAGGCATTGTGGCGGGCGCCTGTGGTCCCAGCTACTTGGGAGGCTGAGGCAAGAGAATCGCCTAAGCCCAGGAGTTGGAGGTTGCTGTGAGATGTGTGATGCCACGGCTCGCTACTGAGGGCGATAAAGTGAGACTCTGTCTCTACAAATTAAAAAAATAATAATACTAATACCATAAAAGACAAAAATGTATGGCTTCTACCTCCTTAATTAATCATTCATTTCCTTTTACCACAAAAGCTTCAGTAATTTCTTGGGAAGCGCCAGCTCTTCTCAACACTAACTCTGGTAACTATTTTAGAGGTCATGTCAGAGTCCTTGCTACTATTTATTGGAATTGTCTCTGACTTATGCGTTTCCTAACCACACCCGAAGGCCCAGGAGGAGTATTTAGGCACAGATGTATCTGCAGGGACAAATGACTCCTGGCACATGGTAAATGTCTATTATACAATTCTGAATAAAAACACAAAAATGTTATATTCTTCACACTGAAGAAGAGAAGGCAGTGTTATCTTTTGTTTGTCCGTTGTAGAAATTAAAATCGTCTTAGTGTTTGTGCGTATCTGCCTGAGCTAAAAGCAGCTGATGGCTACAGGCTTTCCAAAGTAATGATTGAAGTATTATTTTCTTTCTTTCTTTTTTTTGAGACAGAGTCTCACTTTGTTGCCCTCAGTAGAGTGCCATAACGGCATAGCTCACAGCAACCTCAAACTCTTGGGCTCAAGCAATTCTCTTGGCTCAGCCTCCCAAGTAGCTGGGATGACAGGTGCCCACCACAACGTCCAGCTATTTTTAAAGACGGGGGTCTCACTCTGGCTCAGGCTGGTCTGAAACTTGTGAGCTCAGGTGATCCGCCTGCCTCAGCCTGCCAGAGTGCTAGGATTATAGGCGTGAGCCACCATGCCCAGCCAAAGGATTATTTTCTTTCTTTCTTTTTTTTTTTTTTTTGTAGAGAGAGTCTCACTTTATCGCCCTCAGTAGAGTGCCGTAGAGTCACAGCTCACAGCAACCTCCAACTCCTGAGCTTAGGAGATTCTCTTGCCTCAGTCTCCTGAGCAGCTGGGACTACAGGTGCCCGCCACAACGCCTGGCTATTTTTTTTGTTGTTGCAGTTTGGCCAAGGCCGAGTTTGAACCCACCACCCTCAGTATATGGTGCCAGAGCCCTATCCACTGAGCCACAGGCGCCGCCCAGCGAAGTATTATTTTCTTATAAAGATAAATCCCTCATCTTTATATTGCATTCACAAGAGAGTCATGGCATTGCTTCTGTCACATACCAAAACCGGAAAGGCAGACAAAAGAAGATTGGCTTGTCTAATCTATCCAGGTATGGCATGAAATTTAGAAGCCTTCTATAGAATACAGGGAAGATTCCACAGGCATATTTTTAGGAGTGTTAAAAAAAGTTGCAGAATAATGTAATTGGCTATAGCCATTATAGTGGCTTTAAAAATAAAATTACAGGGCAGTGCCTGTGGCTCAGTGAGTAGGGTGCCGGCCCCATATACTAAGGGTGGCGGGTTCAAACCTGGCCCCGGTCAAACTGCAACAAAAAAATAGCCAGGTGTTGTGGCAGGCGCCTGTGGTCCCAGCTACTTGGGAGGCTGAGGCAAGAGAAACACCTAAGCCCAAGAGCTGGAAGTTGCTGTGAGCTGTGACGCCACAGCACTCTACTGAGGGCAACAAAGTGAGACTGTTTCTAAAAAAAAAATGAAAATTACACAACCCCCACCCTCCCAATCACATAAAACTTTATATTTTTATATAGATGTATAAATACGAGAAAACAGTCTGGGGGAAAAACACGTAACTAGGAGCAGGGATTTGTAACAAGACCGTACCATCAAAATCTTGTACATGAATGTTCATAACAACAGTATTTACAATAGGCAAAAAGTAGAAACCACCCAATACCTGTAAACAGATGATTAAACAGAATGTAGTATGTCTGTGCAAATGAAATATTATTTGGCTATAAAAAGGAATAAAGTTCTGATTCATGATACAATGTGGGTGAACCTTGAAAACATTGTACTAAGTAAAAACCCAATCACAAAAAACTACATGTTGTCTGATTCCATTTGTTAGAAATGTCCCAAATAGGCAAATCTACAGAGACAGAAAGTAGCGGCTGCCGGGAGCTGGGGGAAGAGAAGGATGGGAGTAATTGCTTTGCAGTTAAGGAGCTTACTTCCTCTAGGGGTCATGAAAGTGTTCTGGAATTAGACAGAGGTGATGGTTGTACAACTTTGTGAATATATGAAAACTCCTAAATTATATATAGATATATAATGCATAAAAAAATTAGTGTAAGTACGTATATATACATATATATGTATTTTTTTTTCTTTTAAATTGAGACAGAGATTCAATCAGCCCAGGTACAGTGCCTTGGCATCACAGCTCACAGCAACCTCAAACTCTAAGGCTCAAGTGATTCCCTTGCCTCTGCTTCCCCAGTAGCTGGGACTACAGGCACCTGCACAACGCCCGGCTATTTTTCTTTTGTTTGTTTGTTTAGAAGGCCTGGGCTGGGTTCGAACCCATCAGCCCCGGAGCATGTGGCTGGCACCCTAACCATTGAGCACGGATGCCTGAAAGCGCCTAAATTATGAAAGGCTATTAATAGATCTTTGGGCCAATTCTGAAGGCGGCTCACCTCTCGCCTCTCGATCTCCTTCCTCCTCTCCTCCTCTCTCTGCCGCTCCAGCTCTCGCTGCTTTTCCAGCTGCTTCTCCAACTCCAGCTGCCTCTTCCGCTCCTGCTCCTGCCGCTCGCGCTCCTTCCTCTCCTGCTCCGCCCGCTCCAGCTGAGCCAAGCGCTCTTGCTCTTTGCGCTGCTGCTCTAAGAGAGCTTGTCTCCGCTTCTCCAGTTCCAGATTGCCACGTTCAAAATTCTCCCGCTTCTTGTCTTCAAATGTTACTTTCAAACAAGGAACAGACCAATTACGAAAAATCATTATTTTCAACATGTTATTTCCGAATTCCCTGGTCTACATAAAACTTGCTGCATAAACTCAACTCTGAAACTCCCTAAGCTTCCTGTTCCTCTTGTTAAAAAGCACTATAAAAATGTCCTTATCTAACCTTTCTCCTTCTACCCCCTGCCCTCCATACCAAATCCTGTTTCCAGAAGAAGACCCTTCCTCTAATATTTCCAACTCATCATCCAATCTCCTTTCCTTCCCTATGACCTTGCTTCAGCAACTGCTCTCTTATCTCTGCAGGGTCATAATCTCTGCCTCTGTCTCTGCAGCTGGTAACTGTGCTGACGTGTCTTCTGACAAGACAGAGGCAGAAGGTGAGCATTCCATGTTTCCCACTGTAGAACAAGCCCTGCCCTAATCATCACGCAGACCAAAATCGATGAATTATTTTTTCTAGTCCATAATTCAGTTTCCATCTTTGACATACTAATTATGAATTTTAGACCAATTACTCAGACCTATCTTTTTTGTTTCTCTAATCCTTGCCAACCCTTTATCTATGTTCATATTCCTTTCCTAACATCCCATCTTCCCTGTCCTTACTGTCTTCAGCAGTGTCTACTCGTTTTTGGTTTGCCTCACATGCTTCTTGCCACTAACCAACACCAGCCAAGGAAGTGCTCATTGCCAGGCTGTGCAGCATCCCTCCCAGTGGTCCAGATCTATTTAGGAACTGTCACTTCTCACTCTGCCTTGAGATCTGTAGCTGTGAGCATCCTTCCTTGGCCTCTTCCCACTTTCCTATTTGGACTCCACTGCTGTAGACAGACTTCCCTCAAATACTGTAGTCAGGGAGTAGAGATCAAAGAGCCAAAGTCTCTTGCTCTTCTTGTACCTTTGCTGATTTCAGAAAATGCAGCAAGCTCTTTATTCTGACACTTTAAAACTGAAAGCCCTTCCACCATGGAAAGAAATCAAGTGATGACCCATGCTATGAGATGAATGAATATCAAAAATACTGTACTAAGTGAAAGAGGCCAGGCACAAAGGGTTCCCTACTGTAGGATTCCATTTATATGAAATAGCCACAATAGGTAAATCCATAGAGACGGAAAGCAGATTGGTGGTAGGCAGGAGCTGAGGGGAAGGGAAAACAGGGAGTGACTGGGTAAGGAGCTTTCTTCTGGAGTGATGAAAATATTTCAGAACAAGATAGAAGTGGTGCCTGCACAACACTGGGGGTGTACTAAATGCCATAGTTATGGGCTGAATGTTTGTGTGACCCACAAATTCGTATATTGCATTCCCAACTACCCGAATATGATAGCATTTGGAAATAGGTCCTTTGAGGGTTACGTTAGGTCATGGGAGTGGGGATTTCATGACGAGTAGTGTCCTCATAAAAAAGAGAGTCCTGTATTCATATACCAAGGAAATGCCATATAAGGACATGTGGAGAAGGCTGTTGTCTGAAAGCCAGGAAGACTCTGACCAGGAATCAAAGTGCCTAGCATCTTCATCTCAGACTTTCCAACCTCTAGAACTAAGAAATAAAGTTCCACTGTATAAGCCACTCAGTCTATGGTACTTTGTTATGGCAGCCAAGCCACTGAACTGTACCCTTTATGTTACGTGAATGTCATCTCAATTAACAAATTCTGAAAGTCTCTATACATCTTTTTAATTCTAGCATCTGGCACTATTCCTGGGCTGGGAGGAATGATGATAAATGGCCAATGAAAGAATGACTGTACAAACGAAATACTCTGATAATAATATTACTTCCTGTTCAAAATTTTAAATGAATGTCTACTACCAACAGAATAAGATAACTCCAAATTCTAAGAATTCCTGTCCTCATCTGCCACCGAGACTTCATTCTGATTTTTATCAGAACCTAAAATGTTCCTCATTTCTCCATGTGGTGATCCTACTCATCTTCAAGTCTCAATTCAACTGTGACTTCCAAAAAGATTTAGTCTCAATACAACTGTGACTTACAGTTGTGTAATTTAATTTAATGAGAAATTAAATCTCTTATGTCCCTCCCAGTCTACACCAACTGGTGGTAAGTAAGGTCTGTTGTGCAACTAGAATACCCTGTAGCCATTCATCCCATTAGGGACTATGCTTAAATGATTACTTATATGGATGTCTTAAATGCCCTATTAAAAGCTTCTAGAGCAGTGGTTCTCAACCTTCCTAATGCCACGACTGTTTAATACAGTTCCTCATGTTGTGGTGACCCCCACACATGAGAAGCAGTGTCTCGGTTCCTAAGACCATCAGAAATATGTGTTTTCCTATGGTCTGAGGCGAAAGCTATGAAAGGGGAAAGGGTCGTTCGACCCCCAAAGGGGTCACAACCCACAGGTTGAGAACCACTGTTCTAGAGGTATGGACCATGTATTATTAACATTTAGGCTCTTTCTTGTACTCAGCACAGAGTCTTACACATAGAATACCCACAAGAAGTACTTCATCAGTGAAGAAGTGATTTCGTTTACAGAATAAACTAGGAGAGCTAGTGTCTGGAGCAGAAGAATTAATTGCCAACTGCGTTACATGCAGCAAAATGACAGTGACAAAGTATTTACCATAAACAGACTCCATGATAAATTCCATTGGCTTCTTAGTAGTATTTCTATCTCATCTTTAAGAATTCATAGCCACCTTAAAATATGTTAATAGTATGGGCTCAGCACCCATAGCTAAGTGGTTAGGGCACCAGACACATGCACTAGGGCTGGCAGGTTGGAACCTGGCTCAGGCCGGCTAAACAACAATGACAACAACAACAAAATAGCTGGACGTTGTGGCGGGCACCTACAATCCCAGCTACTTGGGAGGCTGAAGCAAGAGAACTGCTTGAGCCCACCAAGTTTGAGGTTGCTGTGAGCTGTGATATCACAGCACTCTACCAAGGGTGACGTAGCGAGACTTTGTCTCAAAAAAAAAAAAAAAAAATATATATATATAGTACGAAGAGTTTATCATTGTAAATGTAAAATAGATTTACATTAAATCCAAACAAGTTTCCTGCTAATAAGCAGTTGCCAATTCTCCTGTAACAGGAGAAAAGAACAGTGGATAATTTTACCTTTCGTTTTTAAATGGTTGGCATTAAGCAATCACCTGAGAACTTATTAAAGGTGTCTCTTTCCAAGATCAATTAAAAAAACACAGCCAAAATGTCAATATAATACATATTTTTACCATCATCTTTGCCTTAGGATACTAAACCTCTAAATTACTTAATGCAAATATGAAGACTGCCTTACCAGGTAATTTCTTTTCTAATTGTTGCTGTTCATCTTCCAAAACTGGTTCCTCTGGTAGCCTCTGATCTGCAGATGTTGAGCTTATGACAGATATGCCACTGCCAGATCGAACTCTTCTGCAATTGTGGGTGGGAGGAAGAAAAGGAAATTCACACAGAGATGTCTGGTTAACATCGGACAAGTTATGAAAAAGAGTTTTAAAAGATTATACCACATTTTGGAACAAATTTCATTTAGACTAAAGAAAAAATAAAGATTTGGTCTTCCTTCTCTAGTTACAAAGAGTTTTTTGAAAATGCATATTTGAACATCATCAGACTCTGACTGTGAAACTGAAAATGCTTAGAAGTGTAACCAAATTTAGGACAATCCCAAAGGTCTGAATTATAATTTGTAGTCATAAAGTGGTTAGACCAATGCCTGGGACAAAGTGATCACTCAAGGTCAGGTGCTATATCTATTGTCCTCGCAAGTAACTTGAAATTCCTGCAAGGGGAGATCAGCATCTCAGCTAGTTGAGAGCATATCTTTTCCAATTATAAAGTATCTCTATTTTATCCCTTAACAAACACATGAAATGTCTATACTTTATAGTTCTTAAAACAACTCAGTTTATTAATTTGTTTCGCTTTGAACCTTTAACCTTGCTCTGTTAAAACAATCTATCTTCTTTATACTTTTATTATCTGCTTCCAGCATAAATGTCTCTCCTAGTGATTGCTGCAGCTGTGGGTTTTACTGGCAAACAGCATCAGCACATGTTACTTTCTTTCTTTTTTTTTTTTTTTTTTTTTTTTTTGAGACAGAGCCTCAAGCTGTCACTCTGGGTAGAGTGCCGTGGCATCACAGCTCACAGCAACCTCCAATTCCTGGGCTCAAGCGAGTCTCCTGCCTCCGCCTCCCAAGTAGCTGGGACTACCGGCGCCCACCACAA
>CAUYRH010065823.1:0-132483 GCA_963574655.1 Perodicticus potto | reverse complement strand
GCAGCTCTACCCTGCTCCCTTTACCGAGGTCTAGTCGAGGTCGGCTTCTGAAAGGGAGCAGGCAGCTCTACCCTGCTCCCTTTCCCGAGGTCTAGCCGAGGTCGGCTTCTGGAAGGGCGGAGGCAGCTCTATCATGCTCCCTTTCTGAGGTCCGCTTCGTAGCTCTTCTCTCTTCAAAGACCTGCTGAAGATCTCTCTCCCTCCTTGAGCTCTCTGCTCTGTTGGTTTATATGGGATTTTTGGGGGGGGGTGGGTCCTCATCAGTTATCCAATGAAGACCCGGGCCCTGGAGACTGACAGGTTATTGACCAGTCAGATGTGCACGAGGAGCAGACAACAAGGCGCCAGTGTTTTCCGCACAGGTGGTTGGTTCTTTTTCAAGCCGGTTTCTTCATCCATCACAGCATCAGCACCGCCAAGGCCAAGGCAGCGGTTGTAGAGCTGTCCTGTCCTGCATCACTGTGATGCCACGGCACTCTAGCCAGGGTGACAGCTTGAGGCTCTGTCTCAAAAAAAAAAAAAAAAATGAAGGTGGGCATTTCGAGTCTTCTTCATTTTAACTAATAGGTATATTCTTGGTGACAAAGTATTTATTAACTGTCCTGTGAAACTGTCCTTGGCAGGAGAAAGTTTATAGATTCACAGGACTATCAGTCTTAAATCAGAACATAACTGTATATTTCTTTTTTTTTTCCTTTAATTGAGAGTCTCACTATGTTCAGCCCTCCGTAGGTGCTGTGGTGTCACAGCTCACAGCAACCTCAAACTCTTGGGCTTTAAGCGATTCTCTTGCCTCAGCCTCCAAAGTAGCTGGGACTGCAAGTGCCTGCCACAATGCCTAGCTAATTTTTTGTTGCAGTTGTCATGGTTGTTTAGCTGGCCTGGGCTGAATTCGAACCTGCCAGCTTCTGTGCATGTGGCTGGCATCATAACCTCTGTGCTACGGGTGCTGAGCCATAACCACGTATTTCAATGCGTGTTCTGTCCAATCCCATGGAAAGCTATGTGTTCAGTCCATAGGTGGAAACAAGAACACAGACTTTTTAAAATTGATATTATAATAGGACGTTATTCCAAAACATGAAATGAAGGAGTTTTAATTTACTGTCAAAACTGCCACAACCATTTCTTAAACATTTTTGTTGTCATTAGTGAACTAATTGGACTTTAATCGAGTACGAGTCAAGAAACAGAGATTTTTTTTTTTCCTTCAAGGGCTTTTCTCAGAATTCATGATCGCAATGGGAACACCGATAATCTTTGAATTATCTACTCTCCAAATGCAGAAAGAATCAAAGGAAATTTAGAAGGGAGCATTGGCCCATTTCACCGAGAATCCAGCCAGGCAGATCTGCTCAATGGTTAAAGAGTAACAGCAACTCCATTAAACACGAGAATGGTCAGTGCAATTAATGCAATTAAAGTAATTAGTCCTGGCAGCTGTAAGGTCAAATAGAGGTAGCTTTGTAACAACAATCTGCCACTGCAAAATTACTGACATTTCCAACTAAATTATATTCTCTAAATTGTTACCTTAATACTAAATAAATAAAGTTATGCTAATGTAGGGACTGATTACAGATTGAAATTAGCACAATTGCTTGTTATACAGTCTGCTAGGGTTAACATTTTTTAAAAACATAATTAATGGCCTTTGCTTACGGTCTCCGGTTATGGATCCTGAAGCTCATTTGCATGCTTTTGCAATATGCTGACAGTGCTAAATGTCTAAGAAGAAAGATCTCATCTGCGGGCGGAAAATGCGTTTTTCACATCGTCATCAAGCTAAAACTTGTTATGGTTTCAGGACAGTGTTAATAACAAAGATGACCAGAAAAGGGAACGGATAAGAATGAGACTAGAATCCGTTTTTCTTTTCAGTCTTGTGATCCGAGCCTTTCTGGAGTCAATGTGAAATGTAATTGCTCTTTTGACCTCTATCTTCTCGCTCCCCAGGTCTGAGGAAGAGCTACACTGGTTGATTATTGCAGGAATGAAAGGCACTCTGACCTTGTCGACCGAAGGCCTTGCAGCTTTCAGTGTTGCCCATTATAGTGAAGGCAGGCAACTCCTGGAGAGAGGCGGAATCTACAGGGGAGCTGCTCCCCGGGCAGCCTGCCAGCAAAGGCTTCATCAGCCGCAGTTCAGACATGACCAAACAGCTCAGGCAGCAAAGGAAACAGCTAGGGGGGGAAACAGAGTGTATCAAAATATTGTTAGCACACAGTCTAAAAGAGCTCTCAGGCACCTCTGCCATACAGCGCCTTTGCTAATACTGCCCAGCGTCATCCGCCCCAACCCAAGACTGACCTGGGAACATTTGCTGAGGAAGGAAGCAGTAACCAATATAAATGTAGTTACCGATTCCCTAAAATAAGCACTTGCTCATTCAAATGGGGTTTGTGATAATATTCCTATTTCAATAGAAAGGGAGTGATTTTCCAGCAGGAGGTAGGTTGGGATATTTAGTTGCAGCAATTGTTCTAGATTAGAAATGATTCGCTGGAAACCTGGTTGGATTATTTTTAGGATTTATGGTTGACGTGAGGATTAGGGTAAAATCACAGTGAAAACAACGTGGTCTGTCCTTCAGGCTCTACAGTGAGAGCAGTCTTTGTTTAAAATCAGCTGTATTTCCTTCATATAACTACTAATTCTGCTTCAATCAACTCTATTCACCAACATTTTATTGAGCATTTGTTATGTCTCTAAGCATTATGGGAAAACATCAATGTCATGTGAAATACGCCTGTGAATTAACGGGACTAGCTGACCAAGTAGACACAGAAATAGTGCCATTTGCTTTATCATCCTGTTTCATTCACTAAGGGAGACCCCCAGAGGTCTGCTGTGAGCGAGGCATGGTGTGGGGTTCTTGACATTCAGACTAGCATCTCGGTCTTACAATAATTTTCAGGTCCATGTTGTCACCTAAGGCAGGGTTTATTATGGTAACGAAGACTTTAGAGCCTGGAATTAGCCAGACTTGGGCTTTTAGGGGCATAAAGGTCTGATTCCTTTCTTCACCCATCCTAAAGGGTCACAGCCAATACTCCTATAACAAAAGATATGTGAACAAGAGGAAAATACAACAAATTTAACCCAATTTTTATGTAATTCAGGAAACTTCAGAAATGAAAACTAGGTTGGCCTAGATCCTATACTGAAGGAGACTAGATAAACTTCAGATCTTTCGCATCTCTATAGTTCTATGAGAATTACTGTTGTTCAGCTACACATCCCAGATTTTTCATCACAATTCCAAAGGTTATGGCCCAAAATGCTCGTAAGAATAATTATGCTCATGAAATGATGAATTCAGGAAACAAAATTACCCTCTGTCAAAATTAAAAGAGTCAACAAAGGTAGGAAAAGACTAATGAATAGTCTGGGAAGAATAGTGTTCAAACATAAGTTTTGAGAGATGGGTAAAATCATGACTGTTGCACAGATAAAAATGAACATGTTAAAGATTTGATTTTAGTCATTAATCAAAGAGGGGAACCAGCAGATGTTATAACCAGTTCAAGAGAATGTGAAGAGACACATTTAGACATCAGGAATATTGAAATGAGTGTGCAAATGCAACAAAGCTGGTTTTTCAGGGGGAGGGGAGGGAAGTCATTGAACTTATACCAGATGGGGAAAATTTACATGTCTATCTGTTACCTATGACATACAGCATTGTAAAATAGCTCAGAGACAATGGAAGGCTAGCGTCAGATAACAGGAAGGGTGTGCTGTACACAGACATAGCTTCTGCAATGGGAGCTAGTTGTTTTATGCAATGGAATAGATTTGATAGAGTTCACAACATGGTATCACCTTGTGCACTAACTGTTTTAAGCTGAAGGAATTTGAGGAGGAAAAGGAAGGGCTCTCTGACTTTCTCGCACCTTTCTTTCCTGAAGCAGGTCAAAAAACCCAGGAAGGATTTTCTAACCTTCCCCTGAAGCAAGATCATACCACCCTCATGGGAGCGGTGCCTGCCTGTACCTGAATGAGAGGAACATCCTTACCTCTGAGGACAGGGGATGAATACGGAGGAGAATCTGAACAGGTCTTGCTAAATCTCCCCTGTTTATTATCATTAGATTCTTTTTTATCAGCTCATGCTTCTCTGCAACTATCCACTAACTCATCAAACCTAGCATAAAAAAATACATAGGTTTATCTTGCCAGTGAAAAGAATCCAAACTCTATAAAATAATCTAAAGAAGTTTATTCTGAACCAAATATGTGTAACCATGGCCCAGGGAGCCACGTTCAAGAAGACTCGAGCAAGTGCTCTTGAGTAGTTTTGTAGTTTTGTTTTATGGAAGACATACATTGGTTTGGCTCAAAAAGGCAGAACATGTTGAAATGGGGCCTTACAGGTGACAGGTGGGCTTAGAGTTTTTTTGATTCATGATTGGTTAAGAAGTAAAGCTTTGGCATGGAATGTTTTAAGATAAGGAAGTCTGGTGGCACCTGTAGCTCAGTGAGAGGGTGCCAGCCACATACACCTGGGCTGGTGGGGTCACACTTGGCCTAGGCCAGCTAAAACAACAATGACAAGATTTTACCTCTTTCATGTTTACAAGGATGGAGCTGGAACATATTCTTCTTAGCAAAGTATCTCAAGAATGAAAGAAAAAGTACCCAATGTACTCAGCCCTACTATGAAACCAAGTTATAGCTTTCATCTGAAGGCTATAACCCAATTATAGCCCAAAAATATGGGGAAAGTAGAGAGGGAGGGGAGGGAGGGAGGATGGGTGGAGGGAGGGTGGGACCACACCTACGGTGCATCTTACAAGGGTACAGGTGAAATTTACTAAATGTAGAATATAAATGTCTTAACATAATAGCTAAGAAAATGCCGTGAAGGCTATGTTAACCAGTTTGATGAAAATATTTCAAATGGTATATAAACCCAGCACTTTGTATCTCATAATTGCATTAATGTACACAGCTATGATTTAATTAAAAAAAAAAAAAAAACAATGACAACTGCAACCAAAAAATAGCTGGGCGTTGTGGCAGGAACATGTAGTCCCAGGTACTTGGGAGGCTGAGGCAAGAGAATCGCTTAAGCCCAAGAGTTTGAGGTTGCTGTGAGCTGTGATGCCACAGCACTCTACCAGGGCAACAGCTTGAGACTGTCTCAAAAAAAAGATAAGGAAGTCTGTTAATCAGAGACACGCCACCAGACATACAGGACATACACCCAGACTCGAGTGATCTGTTAAGTAAACTAATGACCTGCAGGTGTGACTTGAGCGTTGCCTTAGGTCTGTTAATGAGTTGCAAAGGAAATCTCCCAGAAGGAAGCAGGGCCTGATAGGACATCTCTAACTTCCCTTCTTATGACCAGCAACTCAACTGTAGGGTATTTCTGGGGTCCCTTTGATCAAAAGGGGATCCATTCAGTCAGCTGAAGTATTTAAGATTTTATTTTCATTCGCAACCTGTGTCTGTGGGTCTTCATTTCCTTGTGAAAGTCGCTACGTCCCATAAAACTTAAATAAATCTACACGCCTTCCCCTCGTTAGAATGTCTTTTGTATAGAGGCCTCAGCCATGGACCTAGCATTGGATCAAGTAAAGGTATCTTTCCTCCCCTCCAGCTCCATGCGGACGATGGCGCCTCATTGTAATTTCTGATTCCCCAGTGGCTATCTAGGAAAGGATCTCAACAGGTCTGCGATGTGAACAGGGATCACCTGGGAGACTTTCAAAATTGAATCAGCACCTCCAATTTGCCTGGAGAGTCCTAATAAATGCTCTAACAACTAGAGAACCACTCCAACTGCTGTCGGAGGCTAACGTTAAGCTTGGAGGCGACCTAGAAATTCAGGAGTATGTAGCTTTTGTGGAGACCGTCACACTTTGTGATCCTTCGAGAAGCCTTCTGTGATTTTTCTTGATGTGGTTTAAGGGTCAGGAAACTGTTAAAAGAGTTGGATTCACTGGGGCTAAGAACTGATGTGCGCACTGAAGGGACGGGAAAGCCGAAAGGAAACAGTGAGAATTAAAGAAATGAAAATAGGAAAGAAGGGGACAAGGAAGACGGGAAAGAGAGGAGTCGGTTGGTGGCTGGTGGAGAGCTACTTTTTTTTTTTTTTTTTTTTTTGCAGTTTTTGGCGGGGGCTGGGTTTGAACCCACCACCTCTGGCATATGGGGCTGGCGCCCTACTCCTTTGAGCCATAGGCGCTGCCCGAGAGCTACTTTGTTAATAAAAATACCATTTCAAACCCATGCCCCAAACAGTAGGAGTAAAAAGAAGCTTTATATCCAAAGTCCTTCCACTTTGTACATTCCGCCTCCGCTGGGAATCCAAGGTGGCCGTGTTGGTACTAACACCCCAGGGCAGGTGTCCACCGGCTCCATTGGAACTGCACAAAATGCTCCTCCACACCCTGCTCGGCAGTTTGACACTTTGGGTTTTTTACTTCTCTTCTACCACTGCCCTCCTTACTCAAAACTTGAAAATAGAAAAAATAATGAACTGAAAGCCTAAATTGAAGTCTTTTAAATGTTTAATTAATTAATTTTTTTTGTAGAGACAGAGTCTCACTCTATCACCCTCAGTAGAGTGCCGTGGCGTCACAGCTCACAGCAACCTCCAACTCCTGGGCTTAGGCGATTCTCCTGCCTCAGGCTCCCGAGTAGCTGGGACTACAGACACCTGCCACAATGCCCAGCTGTTTATTGTTGCAGTTTGGCGGGGGCGGGTTTGAAACCTCCACCCTTGGTATATGGGGCCACCGCCCATGTTTAATTTATATTTAAAAAACCCACAATCTTAATGAATTGGACTAAGAGAAATATCGTTATTATAGCTAGAAAAGGGAAATTTATAACAATGCCAATTTAGGCTTAGCTCAGCAATAAAAAGGAACCAGGAGAAAAGAAAAAAAGAAAGGAAAGTGGAGACCTTTGTGGGGGGTTCTAGGCTGACTGTGAGGATCACCAACTCGGATGGGGATGCCCGGGAGCATCACTTCCCCAGAGGGAGGAACAAAGACCTCCAGATGGCTGGGGTGTACACCTACTAGACCTTCTGCTTAGTGAAGCTTTAAAGATTCTCCAAAATATGAATGTAGAATGGCTCTTCAAATCAAATTTGAAGAAATACAGTAACAAGGCTCAGAACATGCTGCCCCAAGTACGGCGCCATGGCACTTTCTCCTTCCCCGCACTCTTCTCCGGTGAAATGAATCATAAGCCCCTCACTGGAGAGGTGCCCTCCCTAACCCAGGGGAAAAAATCCCTGTCCCTGAAGACACAGGAACACAGAGAAGAATCTTAACAAACGGGCCTTGCTTAATTCCCTGCACCTCATTTATTACCCCTAGATCACAACATTTTGTCCTCTAACCACACTTCCCTGTGACTATATGCCCTTAATCAAACGCTGCATAGGCTGGATGCAGTGGCTCGTGGCTACAATCCTAGCACTTCAAGAGGCCGATGCTGGTGATTGCTTGAGCTCAGGAGTCAGAGACTAGTCTGAGCAAGAGCGAGACCCTGTCTCTACTAAAAATAGAAAAAACTAGCCTGGGTGTTGTGGCAGGCACCTGTAGTCCCAGTTACTCAGGAGTCTGAGGCAGGAGGGTCTCTTAAGCCCAAGAGATTGAGGTTGCTGTGAACTGTGATGCCACAGTGCTCTACCCAGGGCAACAGAGTATCGAAAAAGAAAAGAAAACATACACATAAAAAGCCACAAATGTACTTATTTCTTTAGGTTTTCATTTCCTTATGAAGACTCCTATGTTACTTCAACTTACATTTAATAAATTTGTATGTTTTTCTCTTGTTAATCTGTCTTTCCTTAGAGGAGCCTCAGTCACAAACCTTGTTATAGCTAAAGAAAGAATATTTTGCTTCTCCGCCAAAGGTGACTCTTACATGCAAACTAGGGACACCAGGAAAGGAAGAAAGGACCTGTCTTTTCTACATGACACAGTGCAGATGGGCAGAAAACTCCCTGGGGGCAGTGAATTCACTGTGTTTGAACAAGTCAAAAGAGGTTAAACCAACTAACACCATGAAGCAAATGAAAAAAATGCTACTCGAGCAACTGTGAAGTCAAACTTTCAAATAAATTCTTTGGTCCAACAGAAGAGGTGCTCTCTTTTTCTGCTTTTTAACCTGAGGGATGAGAAAAAATAAATCAAAGTCAGATGTGTTCGAAAAAGCTCTGATAACTCAGTGCAATACATAAGGAAAATAAAAAGAATCACTTGCTTGAGCGATGAAGAGAAAGCCAAAAAGCTTACAGGAGCTTCTTTAGGGCTCAAGATGACAGAACAAGGGGCCTTGGCATAGTAACGACTTTAAGGTGAGAGAGTTTGGGAAAACCCCTCCTCTCCTCACCTCCCCATCCTCTCCTGATACAGATCATGAAACCTAGGAAGCATTTTCTCACCTTCCTCCAAAGAAGGTCAGACAAGGTCTGACAATTAAGTTTGCAAACTCATCCCAGAAAAAGTGCTCCATACCTCAATGCTGAATTTCACCACGGACACCTTTGAAACTCTCCCCTTGGGAAGCTGGGCATTGGTGTCAGTATCTAGTCTACCCTTCAAAGCCATTTTGGAACTCTTTCTGGAATGGCCATCAGAGCCATCATTGTATCTCCCCTCGATGTCCTGAATGCCATCAAAATGTCTTCCTTTTCAATACTTCCTTTATCTGTGGGTAAAGAAAAAAGCCACTGGGCGCCAGACCCAGGGAGTAAGAAGAGTGTTCCAACACAGTTATTCCTTTACCGTCTGCAAACTCCCTTGCTGTGAGCATTGTATTGTAGTGATGCAAGAGCCAGGGGTTGTTGGTGAGAAGTTCAGGTCATTTTCGTCTAACTTTTTTACACAGCTTTTCAGCACTTCCACATAGCAAACTTGCTTCACTGTTTATCTAGTTGGTACAAATTCATAACGAAAAATTCCTCTGATATCAAAAAAGTTTAGCCACATCATTTTGACTCTGGATGTGGACTGATAGAATGTATTTAGTCATGGAGAACTGGCTGACTTCCACTGTGCCCTCTGACAATTTGTTTCAGGGCTGTATCGTACACCCACATTTCAACACTGGTGATAACATGGCCCAAAACACCATCTTGCCTCTCTAAAAGGTCTTGGCAAACTTCGACTCTCCTTTGCTTTTGTTCATACGTGAGCTCCTTCATGACCATTTTTGCCACACACCTTTCTCATGCCAAAATTTTCAGTTAAGATTTTTCAAATTGGCAGCACCTGAGGCTCAGTGAGTACGGCGCCAGCCCCATATACAGAGGGTGGCGGGTTCAAGCCTGGCCCCGGCCAAATAGCAACAAAAAATTAGCCGGGTGTTGTGGTGGGCGCCTGTAGTCCCAGCTACTCGGGAGGCTGAGGCAAGAGAATCGCCTAAGCCCAAGAGCTGGAGGTTGCTGTGAGCTAGGATGCCATGGCACTCTACCCAGGGCGACAAAGTAAGACTCTGTCTCTAAAAAAAATAAAAAATAAAATAAAAGATTTTCAAATGATTTCTTTATCGATGTTTACTTGGTCCACTATGCTTCTCACAGTCAGCCAACAATCTGGATACACAACTTGATACATTTTCGCAATGTTTTCATCACTTCTGCTCATTCCTCGCCCTCTCTTCATCAGTGACACTTTCTCTCCCCTCAGAAAAACAGTTAGCCCATTTGTACACTGCTGTTTCTTCATGGCATTATCTTCTTCCTAAACTTGGACGAACATGTCCCTGATTTCACTTCCACTCTTACCACATTTAACAAGAAAATTAACATTTATTCATTGCTCTGATTCAAGCTCTGACATTCTTGCAACAGCACAAAAAACACACAACGATAATGGATACCACTCAGCAAGACACCACTGCATCCTGACCCCAAAACAGCTATGAGACACTAATATACCAAGATTATGGAACTATACCGAGCTCTTTATACAGTGCTGCCAATGGAAGCGCCAGTGGGGAGTTCGTGAACTTGTCTGATCTCGTAGGACCTTTGTGTGAGAGATGCCTTTATTTTATATAAAGGAAGGGAACGTCCTTACCTCTGAACACCTAACAACTCAGGGAAGAATTTGACAAACAGGCCTTGCTAGGTTACCCTTCCCCTTAGTTTATGACTGTAAGATCATACTTTTGTTTTAGTTTTATTTTTGAGGCAAGGTCTTATTCTATTCCCTGGGCCAGAGTGCTGTGGAGTCATCATAGCTCACTACAATCTCCAATTCCTTGGCTCAAGTGATCCTTCTGCCTAAAGTCTCCCAAGTAGCTAGGACTACAGGTGTGGACTGCTGTGCCTGGCTAATAACAAGGTCTCACTATGTTGGCCAGGCTAGTCTTGAACTCCTGGCCTCAAGAGATCCTCCCATCTTGACTTCCCAAAATGCTGGGATGATAGATGTGAGCCACTGTGCCCTGTCCGATCATACTTTTTTTGTCCACATATAAGTGACTTTTTTACGGGGGAGGGGATGTATGGCAATAAATAAATACAATTTAAAAAATAATAAACTACTTTTTTCACAACCATCCACTTGTTTATCCCACATTGCACAAAAACACACACACACACGTACCTGTTTCTTTAGGTCTTCTCTTCCTTATAAAGGATTCTGTGTCACATGAAATTTATATTAAATACATTTGTATGCTTTTCTTTAGTCAATCTGTCCTTTTTTATAGGGGCCTCAGTCTTGAACTAGTAATAGTTGAGGAAAAAGTATTTTTCCTCATCTATAACACATTGTTCGAAAAAGGAATTTCATGAGGTAGCTCACACCCATAATCTAGCATTCTGGGAGGCCAGGGGAGGAGGACTGCTTGAGACCAGAAGTTTGAGGCTAGCTTGAGCAAGAGTGAGAGCCCATCTCTGCAATAAATACAAAAATTCATGTGGCATGGTAATGCACACCTGTAGGCCCAGCTTCTCTGGAGTCTGAGGCAAGAGGATTATTTGAGCCCAGAGGTTTGAGGATGTAGTGAGTTGTGATGACACCATTGCACTCTACCCAAGGGCAACAAAGCAAGACCCTCTCTCAATAATAATAATAATGAGAAGAAGAATAAGAAAAAGAAGAATAGTACAGGAACTTTAGAGGTATGCAAAATGTACCAAAATTGTACTTCTTTCTAGACGTCATGTTTTAAATAGCACCATACACATACCTCCCAAGTTTTTAAAAGCCCATTCAATGCTTTAAATAAAGGGAATTTAACAGGACAGAGAGCACAGTACTAAATATAGCAATGTAATTACTTTCAAGGAAATTATCTCCCTGTACTGTGTTAGAACAATGAGCACAGTGGGGTTGATTCAGAATGTCCCTAACTTCTCCATCCACAGGCAAGTGGTGGGGAGTGCCTTTTATTCCATTTGCCTTCAGGGAGTTTTCAGCGGTGCACTCATTTGCTGGTGAGATGCAGTGTCCCTGCAGGATCAGATCAGAATTAGGATAGAATTCTGGATAGAATTACTAATGATGAAAGGAGGCAGCACAAGGGCAAGGACGCAAAACAGCTCTTCCTTTTCTCACCTAATCTGGCTGGATCTGAATTTCAACTATCTCAATTTTTTTTCCCCAAAGTGATGGTGGGGCCATTTCCCAAAGCTGAGTTACGACCTTGCAAATCAAGTTCTCCAGGTTTTGGGGGTTTTATTGTTGTTGTTGTTGTTTTTTAAATATCATTCAAAGAAGAAATGTGATGTCATCGGACTGGCTGGCTATTCAATTCTTCCTATTTGTATGCACTTGTCAGTTAATAAATTGAGGGCAGTTTAAATCAATGAGCATTCAGGAAGCAACAGCTGTTGTCTAAGTAATTTGCAAATAATAAACAACACAGAGGTTTTAGCCTGCACTGTCCTCAGGTAAACACAGGATTTACCCAGGGCCCTCAGTGGACTGAAGTTTAACATTCCCTAGAGCAAGTTAGGCTCTGCAGCTGGGAAGCTAACATGAGCATTATCATGATCTCAAGAGTCTCTGTCACGCAAACTGTACAATGACCAGGTCCTTGGCTGCAAGCTTCCCAAAGTCTCCAGAAAAGGGAGACTGTGTCCTTTTTAGGGAAAATATGGGAAACATCAGGACTAGCATTTGGTTCATGAAGATAATATAGAGATAGAGACCAAGTACAAACATTCTCATTCATAAAAGGAAAGAAGGAGAAAGGCGATTTTCTGTTGACTTCCCCAGGAAGCTTTCCAAAGGCAGCTTGGCAGCATGCAGCCTTTCATCCAGTGCCCGCTGCCCTCCTGGGTCAAGTACTTTCCTGGGATGAAGGAGAGCTCCAGAGTGAGAAACAGCATCCCACCCATGAAGTCACTCTGCTCTAGGTCACCCAAAAACACCATCACTTGAGTGAACCACTGACACACTCTTGCTTCCCTAGTCCAGCCCATGGTGGTGAAGCCATGTTTGGGAGCGAAATCTCTCGGGCTATCTATAATGCTGCCCTGGGCCTTGCCCCACACAGAGACCAAAAAGAACCAGGAAATAGTTATAGTCTCATAAAGATGATCATGGTTTTTAGTGGAACATTGGAGACCATGAAATCATTCTTACAGAGGAGGTATAGCTCCTGTGATGGGAAAATTCTATCAGGGTCATGTGTCCAAAAGTGAGAGTATATCATCAATCATCTAAAAACGAAAAGGCAATTATGGTAAATCCTCCCAACGTCCACCCCATTTCACATTCTAATGTTTGAGGACATTCCAAATTAAGTCAAATACACAGGGCAGCCCCAAAGCACCATCTTCTCAGGCCACTCTTTAACCGTGAACTCCCACCTGTTGGGGGTGGAGGGGACAGTGCACACAGGAGAGGGAAAGAAGTGAGGGGGGAAATATCACAAAGATAAAAGTAGCTATGGCAAGGAGCCAAATAATCCCTGAACTTCTCAATGGAAGAATGGTGTTTTTATTGAGGTCGGAACTCTGAACGAAGAGTAAGTTTGGAAAAGAAAGGTCATGTGGAAAAAGAATTAGGGTAGAAAGAACAGTGATAGAGAAAGAGAAGGATGAGGGGGAAAGAGAAACACCCTGAAAACAGAGAAATAGAAATGAATGCACCAGGACCCAGAGGAAATAGCATGGAACCAATCAGTGTATGGAGGTTGAAGGGTCAATCTTAAAGAGAGGAAAGAGGGATAGTCATTGTTGGAACCAAGAAACTCCTTACTCTAGGCTAGGAAACTCCTTCCATTAAGGGCCTGGGCCAGGCTTGGTGGCTCACACCTGTAATCCCAGCACTCTGGGAGGCTGAGGCTGGTGGATCTCCTGAGCTCAGGAATTCAAGACCAGCCTGAGAGAGAGCTAGACCTCCATCTCTTAAAAAAAAAATTCTATTCAGGCATTAAAAAAAGATGGAGACTTTACATCTTTTGTGTTTCCCTGGATTGAGGTGGAACACATTCTTCTTAGTGAAGTATTACAAGAATGAAGAAGCAAGAATCCAACGTACTCAGTTCTAATATGAAGGCAGTAGAAGAGCTAACACAAGGTGGAAGGTAAGAGAATGAGGGAGCAGGGACAGGGGAGGAGAGGGCCATGGGGGTCGTGGTGTATAGCCCACCTCTTGGGGCTGAGACACAATTATAAAACGGACTTTACCTAACAAATGCAATCGGTATAATCCAACTCTTTGTACTCTCCTCAATGAAGCCCAAAGAAACAAACAGCCAAATGTTGTGGCGGGCACCTGTAGTTCCAGCTACTTGGAGGCTGAGGCAAGAGGATTGCTTGAGCCAAGAGTTTGAAGGAACTCTGAGCTATGACCCCCAGCACTCTACTGGGGGCAAGAAAGTGAGACTCTATCTCAATAAATTAATAAATAATAAACTAAGGAACTAACATTTATTGATGATTTTGCAAGTACCCAGCATTGTGCTTTCCTACTTTCTTATACACTTGACCCTTGCACAACAGGGTTTGAACTGTGTGGGTCCACCTATACATGGATTTTCTTTCTCCTCTGCCACCCACGAAACAGCAAGACTTAGCCCCTTCTCTTCCCCCTCCCCATTAGCCTACTCAATGTGAAGATCACATGAGGGTGAAGACTTTCATGACCATCACTTCCACTTTATCAATATGATGTATATTTTCTCCTCCTTATAATGTTCTTAATAAGATTTTCTTTCCTCTACCTTACTTGATTATAAGAAGACAATATCTAATACATATACAAAAATAGGTATTATTCTACTGTTTATCAGTAAGGCTTCTGACCAACAGAAAGCTATTAGTAGTCAAGTTTGGGGGGAGTCAAAAGTTATATGCAGATTTTAGGCTGGACAGGGTGGGGGTGGGGGATTGGTGTTCAAGTTTCAACTGCTTATTAGGATACTGTTAAAAGGAAGCAGGCAGGTATTTTCTTGTGTCTACAGGATAAGAACACTGCCTAAGATTAACAAAATAGAGAGTGAAATTAAGAAGATGGCTACTTCTGAGAGTATGCATTGGGGAAAGGAAAACAACAAGAGATAAATAAAAATACTGCCTCATAGTACTGAGTTTTGAAAGCTGGGTATGCATAAATCAACATCTTAATTTTTAAAGACAAACTAACTACCACGTTGACATAATCCATTGTCTATAGCGATTAGAATGAAAGAAAATTGCTTTCTTTGTTCTGATATGGTTATAATTTCAAAAAGCTAAACTCACAAAGAGAATTGAGAAAGTGGAAATAGCTAGCAAATTTCTGAGTCGCTTTAAAGTACAGCAGATTCTTAAATACCTGCCTTTCTCAGGTCAGTAGGTTAAACACAAGCCTGTGTTAGATTGGTTCAGATACCCTACAGTATTCCCCGGGGTTTAATTCTACAAATTAGTAGTACTGGGAAGTAGGATTATTGCACAACTCTGTGAGTTCTCTTAATTGTGGTTTATGAATCTCTGACAGGTACAGTGCAAGAGAATAAAAGCAATGTAACATATTCCAGCAAAATTGGCTACAATAAACACTCTTGTAATGCCCAATTGAACAAATAGGCTAATTCAATGCAAGGAGCATTTCCTAGGCACAGCTAGGTTGGATGGTGGTGATGATGACAAGGACTAAGTTCACGGAGAGCTAAGTCCTGCCCTAAGCTCTCTATGTGCGTCCATCTCAGTAAGTACTTATGTGGTAGGTTTAATCCCAAGAGTACAGAAGCAGAAGCTGAGGTGGGCTGGTCACTCTCTCTGCCCTTCAGAGGCTCAGAACAGACAGGGAAAACCAAGCTTGTAGGAAGAACAACCTGTCTCTCCTTCCTTCCCTCACTCTCACTGTAAAAATGATAGCCGCGAAACAAAGCAAACTCTTAGATAAAGTCCATACATTGAGAAAACGGACCAATTCCTCGTTATCATATTATATGAAATCCTATCAGGTTATCTTGATTGTCATAAAGAGGTATGCAGAAATGTCATTAACAGCCTTTAAAAAATTGTCTTACTTGTTGATTGTATTGGTTAAGGAATAACCACTGAAGTCAGCTAGAAACAGCCACACACACAATTCAATCCTTTTTTTAGCCTTAACACATTTGAGGATAATATAAGTACTTCTGAGGAGAATGAGTTGTGAATGTGTAAAACAGCAACACTTTATCTTCATCTCTTTAAAAAGGAAAAAAGAAAATATAATTATGTCTACTGAGAAATATTGTGTATTTGTGTCCTAAGGAAGTTTCAGAAGCTTCTCTACTACCATGATGTTTAGGAATTATTTCCATGTTGGAACCATTCCTTCATTAAAATGTCTAACATTCTGAATCATTGCTGACGTTAGATTTCTTTTAACCACATGTTTTAAAGCACATCAGCTACCACTTGGAGCCTCAAGTGCATACGGTTTACCCTCTGTATCTGTGGGGGATTGATTCCAGAAGCCCCATCCTCACCCCCATGGATACCAAAAGAAGCAGGTGGGCAGGCCCTTATATAAAATGGTGTCTGCATGTAACTTACATACACTGTCTCGTGTACTTTAACTCATGGCTAGACTGCTTGTAATACCTAATACATGCCTACACATCACTTCACTCACCTGGATTCAACATCGTGCTTGGAATGAGTCAAATTTAAGTTTTGTGGTTTTGGAACTTTCTGGAAATTTTTTTCCCCCAAATATTTTCAGTCCAAAGTTGATGGACTCCATGGATGTGGAATCTATGGATATGGATGGCCACCTATATACACATTTGTTACCATCTTTAGAGAAAAGCTTATAAATTTTTTTTAAAGGGTTTGTGCTTAGTTCATTGCATTTTTTAAATAGTAACACAAGCAGTGTTGATTTGCTGCCACTACCTTGGAAATATTTAAACATTATTATAACTTAGCTCCGCATTCCAGTTTTATCTCTGAAATTAATGCTTTTGGGCTCAATTTATGCCTGTCAACAAGTAATGATCATAGATGTGAGCTGCCTCATAATCCAGAGGTACCAGGTTACAATGCGTTACCATGGAAACTGTGTTTTATTGCATTTTCCCTTCTTGATTTAAAGCATTTGACAATCATAGCAACTGTTTGCCAGTCTTCCCACATCATAAAAAATTCAAAAGCACAAAACAACCAATAGAAAAAAAAAAAAAAAAAGAAAAGCCGAAAAAGAAGAAAAAACTCTACTGTTTTCGGACCTCACTACAAACATAAAAGAGAAATGATCACCTGAAATTTAGCGTAGACCCTTCTGTGAATAGTTTATCTCTCCGAAAGTCCAGGAGTGTTGGAAAATTCAATCAGTGGTTAGTCATTGAATGAACCTGTCTGCCTATGGTTCATTTTGTTTATTGCATCACATATCTTTTATGATCACTGAGACTTTAGCCTGAAACAGCATTTTCTTTAACAAGGACGGTGGTTCCTTTAATGTTGTTTATTGCATCTGAAACATTACTCTTTGAAATCATGGTACGTTTTCCACCCAGCAAAGGTATGCAACTGAATCTTGCATGAATGTGTTTATTCAGGAGCTAGAGGGGGGAGTAAAAACCTCATCCAGTTCATGTAACATTAATCACTTTGCCAGTGTTCAGCTGAGGTCATTGCCACATTCCTAGCAGTATTAAGGCAAGTCAAGATTAATCATGTATATTAAACCTTGGAAGGGAAACACGTGAAAGGGATCTCAAATTAGAGATTTCTTAAAAGGCAGAGTAAAGACTGTAGCAAAATGGGTTTACCTCGCTGCAGTTTGTCTCGGATATAACTTGCTTTTACTACATGTGGTCGTACAAGTGCTATGGCTCTGTAGGCCTCCTTTGTCCTATTTCTGGAAGTTTATAGGTCAAATGGAAGGTCTTCTGAGCATTCAAAATGAGGACTCATTCATAAACATTTCTTAGGACTAGATGGGAGGCGCCAGCCAGGAACTGCAAAGATGAGACGCAGTCCTTTCTGTCCTCGCCTCCTCTGAGAAACTCCACGGCTGACTCAGGAAAACTGAGACCAGGTACGCAGCATGGGATCATGGTTTGGTGGGGGGACGGAAGCACGAATGGCTGATTGTGGTGGGAAACCAGAAAACATTTTACCGAAGTTAACGTTAGATGGAAAGAAAGGGTAGAAAGGCAATCCAGACTCAGAGGACAACAGAAATGGCCAGTGAGCGTTCATGGACTCCTGAGTGCTCTGGTGGGGTAGGAGCAGAAAGCAAGATCTGTAGGAAGACGTGGAGGGAGTGGCAGGAGGTCGGATTATACAGTAACCTGGAGCCAGACTGCAAAGTCTCTGAACGTGTACTTTATGCTTAAAAGAATGAGAAGACTCTGAAGAATTTGAAGTAGAAAAATTAGCACAATCAGGTTACATTAGAAAGTGATTATCTGGAGCAAGGGGAGGCTGAGCAGCAGATTAGTTGGGAAAAAACCAGAATCACTGTTGCCAAAGAGGAAGAAAATGCAGTCACCCAGAAAAGTAATAATAACAGCTGAAATTTGACCTGAAAGTGGAGAGAGTCATTGTGTAAGCAAATGTGACTTGATTGGTCAACTGAGTTCCTGAGGGGAGCCAGAGGGCAGATGACGTAGAAAAGGGAATGTCAGATGATGCCAAGAGATTTGGCTGGGTTGACCATGCAAAGTACGCCACCGTTGACAAAGGAATGCAAGGTCCTGGGAATATTTAAAGGGTGATTTCTATTAGGATGTTGGGCATAATATTATGACACTCATGAGTGACAACAGGGCTGGACACATTGATTTTGGGGTCAACTTATACTTGGTTGTTTAAGTCATAGAAGAAGTTGAGAATGTAGATAAAGAAGGAAAGAGAGTCTAGGAAAGAAGGAAAGTCATAGAAGAAATTGAGAATGTAGAAAAAGAAGGAAAAGAGAGTCTAGTTTATGGGAGATAAACCATTTCCCATTTATGTGATAGTTTTTACATTAAGGAAAAAATGCAGAACCGGGTGTGGTGGCTCACACCTATAATCCTAGCGCTCTGGAGGCTGAGGCGGGAGGATTGCTTGAGCCCAGGAGCTTGAGGTTGCTGTGATCTACAATAATGCCAGGGCATTCTAGCTGAGCAACAGAGTGAGACTTTGTCTATAAAAAAAAAAAAAAAAAACCATTATATATATATGTATAATAAACACACATATATAGTAATTTGGAGAATGTTTATGTTTTTTCTTAAAGATCATTTATTATAATTCTTTCTTAAACCGTTATTCCAGTGAGTTTTCAGTTTAAAATTTGGAGGCAAAATGTTCTTCAAGAGGATAACAAGTACCAGTATCTTCAAATGTTGCTAAGCTATTATGTAAGTCCCACCAATTCACAGTTTATTAGCACATACGCTCCATGCTCCAATGTTCAGTCCTTAGCAGCACAGTAACAAAGTTATTAGGAGAACAGGACTACTGCACCGAAGATGTTACAAAGTGTATGCAATTAGGACAGGGAGAGCCGTGATCACGGGAGCCGTTTTCTTTAGGAAACAATTCTACTAAAAAACATGGGAATATAAGTAAATTTAAATGTTCAATACATGAAATGCAGGACCGGGACTCCACATTGTCATTTAGTATCCTTTGTATTATAGGATATAAAAACTAACTGCCACCTATGGAATGTTATGCTGACACCCAAGATAATCAAAGCCTCCCCTAATTCAACGTCCCGCACTCTTTTCTGGTTGTACCAAAAAAGCAAACAACCAGCGAAATGGTTTCACCTCTTTAAAACAAGCATTTGCACTTGAACACTGGGAGGAGGTGGGAGTCCCTCCCTCTTAAAAATGTTTCTAGAGCTCAGAATAAAATTGTATTTACAAAATAGTTCCTAAAACTATTCCTCTGGATTGTACAAGGAGGGAGGCAGGGACCACTGACAGACATGTTATATGACATTCATCAGACTCGGCTTCTTCCTCTCCTGCTTCATCAGCGGCTGGACTCTCCTCAATTTTCGTTTTTCCACTTTCTGCAGGTCGATCTTTCTGAGTTTCTTGGTTAGCCACTTGGGCCTGCTCTCCCTTTGCTCCCCTTTTCCCTTTTAGTTGCACTTGTTTGTCTGACGATTTATCCCTTGCTGCTGCCTTTTGGGGCTTCCTTTCCACTTTTGCAAGAGCGAGTTTAACTGACAACTGCTGATCTCTGCTTGAGGCAAAGCTGACCTCCCCTTCGGCATCTTGGTGGCTGGCACGGCGGCGCATGCAAGGTGACTGCCGGCCACAGAGGCTTCGCAAAGTTGAGCTGCTTCTGTCTTTAATTTATTTTCTATTTAAAAAATAAACACGGCGCATAAGATAATTTCTACAAGAAAAAATTTAAGAATAAAAATTAAATTGAAAATATATCGGTTGCTTATATATAAAATGCAATCTGTATTTAAGATGCTAGTAGGCTCATATTTAGAGAGCAATGTTTCACATAAGGGGCTGACATTATTTTGAACCATTGCAGCTTTAAATGCTCATAACATGCATACTTAAATATGGACTCACATTGCATGTGACAGATTTACACACTTCCCATGTCAACCATCATACACTTCCATTAAAGATTTATTTATTTTTAAAAATACATTTTATGCTCTCATAAAAAGGGTAAATTAAATCGTAAAAAGACACACAAAGTTAGTGTTTACAGTCTAACTACAACTCGCACAAGAACTATTAGAATTAGTCATTGTCTTTCTACGTTGAGTGGCGAGAGAAGGCCCAGGCAAGAGCTTATTTTCTGCTCACGGAGCTGAGCGTTTAAATGACTAAATTTTCCTTGAAATTCCTAGGTAGAAGAAATGTGAAGTACAAAAATATCTCCTTCAGCCTGTAGTCCCAGCTACTCAGGAGGCTGAGGCAAGAGAATCAACTAGGCCCAGGAGTTGAAGGTTGCTGTGAGCTGTGACGCCACGGCACTCTACCGAGGGCGATAAAGTGAGACTCTGCCTCTAAAAAGAAAAAAAAGAATCTCCTTCTAAGGGAGCAGAAGACTGAAATTGTGTTCATCTATCTGTGGTCTCACATTCATTAACACTGAAAATTTAAGAATTTGCTGCCATCCAGTAGCAAAAAGCTGTTGGAAAAATCAGTACTGTACGTTAAATTCAAATGAGGAGTTTATACATTCCAAATGGTTTTCTGTACACTCACAAAATTCAAGAAATTACTGAGTCTCAGATTCTATAATTGGAGATAAGATAGTGAAATAGCCTTTGCACTCAAAAGAGTATAAAACTCTTGGGGTGGAATGAAATAAAATTCCAGGTTGCTACTGTGATTCACTATGCAGGGGGAGCCATTCACCTATAGATTACAGTGCAGCCCAGGAGTGTCCCTACCCCTGGCTAAAGCCAATTGGCACACCTGTCTCCCTGGCCAGACTGGAGGGCTCAGAGGTGAACATCTGACCCAATCAGAGCCAATGAGCTATGCAGAGATGTTTGCTGGGACTTCTGGGGAAAGAAGCACCTTCTCCCTTCCTGCGAGCCACCAAAAGAAGCCTCATCTTCTTCTGGTTCCTGTGGTGTGAGGACGTGAAGTTGGGAGTTGCTGCAGGTGCCCCGTCTGGAGAAGCTGAGGTCCATCACGTGGAAACTGAAGAGGAAAGAGAAACAAGGCAGGCAGGATGGAGGGATGGAGCACCCAGGTCTCTCGTACATCAAGTCTCCTCCAGCGTCAGAACCATTTCGTTGGCAAGAGTCCATAAATTCCCTTTTTTGCTTAAACTAGTTTGAGTGGGACTTCGTGTCACAATCGCAAGAATTCCAATATCCTCAATGACATAACACCTTCCCTGTACCTAATTTTTGTGCCTGTTCAACTATCCACCGGTCCATGTTCTTCCAGATGTGTATTTCAGCTGAGAGTAAAATGAATCCCAATGGAGTCAATGAGAGAGAATGGAAAAGCTCACCCTCTTGGATTTTTTTTTTTTTTTTTTTTGTAGTTTTTGGCTGGGGCTGGGTATGAACCTGCCACCTCCAGCATATGGGCTTGGCGCTCTACTCCTTTGAGCCACAGGCACTGCCCAGCTCACCCTCTTGGAGAGATTGACCTTAAGTGTAGAGGTAAAGCCAAAGTCTTCCTAATCCATCTGTCATCTTTTAACTTGACGTGGAGAAGGACACAAAGAAAATGGATGTTAAAAAAAGTATCTGACGTTCAAAGCTAGCCTCCCAAGCTGACTTGACACTGTCTTCCTAGATTGGGAGGTTCTTATTTCTCCTATGTCCTCAGGAACAGCATTTATATGACACTTTAATAAGGATTTGGTTTAAAAACTTTTTATTCATTGTGGTAAAATACATGCAACATAAAATTCACCATTTTGACCATTTTTAAGCAAACAGTTCAGGGGCATTAAGCTCATTTGCAATGTTGTGCAGCCAACTACCCATCTCCATAACTTTCTTGATCCCAGTCGGAAATTCTGGACCCACGAAGTAATAAACGAGAACTCTCCATTCCTCCTCCCCTTAACCAATAACTCCTATTCTACCACTGTCTCTGGGAATTTGCCGATTCTAAGTATCTCATATAAGTGGAATCACACAATAGTCATCCTTTTGTGTCTTTTTTCACTTAGTGTTTGTAAGTTTCGTCCCTGTTGTAGCATACAGATTCACTTTTAAATGTATTCTTCTCCCTTCCTAGGTTTAATTTCCGCTATTCAAAAAATAACATGTAACTATATATATTTTTTATTTAGAGCATACTCGGGAGCTGATACATATTTAGGGCCCACAAGAGAACAAGCAATACACCAAGACCTTGAACGTTACATTATTTACTACTTACAATTCTAACAGGTGTTACTTTCAATGACCCAGAGCCACAAAGTCATGATATTCTAATTAGGATACAATCTCAGTTCTCTCTGACTCAGAGCCCACACTTTTTCCCTCCCTCCGAATTGCAATGATCCATATACTGCAAACCAGAGCATAGTCTAGCAAGCCTATTTCTAGTTTCTTAGTAGCTTTAAAACCTCTAACATAATGGATTTATCCTTCTAATTGGGTTTTGTTTGTGTTAATATAAAAACTAGTTCACACAACCTGGGTTTACGTCAGTCTTTGGCAAGGGCTGCTCTCCAGAGATCTGCAGAGTGGTAGGTTAGCCTGGAACTCAAGCTTCTGTGTCCCAATCGGAGTTCACTCCACACACAGCACACTCATGCCCAGATTGCCATTTGTCTGAAGGCCTGCTGTGCTCTGTGTACACAATAGGCTCAGTAAACTTGGATTGAAGACAGGGTGTCATCAGCTTCTCCGAAAGGATCACATGCAAAATGACCTGTGAATTTTTTGGATGCTTATCTTTAAGCAGAACTCAAGATTCTTCCAGTCCAAAAAAAAAAAAAAAATTCTTCTAGCCTTTCAGTATGTGGATGGACAATTAAGTTTTCAAACTCATCCCAGAAAAAGTGTTACATACCTTTTTGGTGAATATCACTATGGTCACCTTCAAAGTACTACCCTTGGCCATCTGGTGACCTGTAGGAAGGAGGTAGAGAGCACTTTTTCTAGAAGAAGTTCAGGAACTTGATTGTTTGACCTCGTACAGCCATTCCAGCTACCCAGGAAGAGCCCTGTTAGGGAGGCCCCAGAGCAAAAGGACAAGAAGGCCGCCTCCCATCCCAAGCCTAAGTGGTGGTTTAGACACTTCAAAAAAGAATGGAAAGGGACTGCTGGCAAATGTTTGTTTTCTCAAAGCAGAAAAAAGTGAGTTGGAGGTTTTTTCCACGTCTAGGGGAAACTAAATTTTTGATTAAGGACTTTAAAGACATTGCTCAATTTCACAGGTAAATATCATTGGCACATATCCGGATCTTCTGAGAACCGCTCCCCTGCATTGGCATTTTCACTAACTGTGCAATCATGCATTCCTCACTACAGAGATTTTAACCTGGTGGGTGGCTCTTTGGGGTCACATTGGAGAAAGGAGTGTATGTCCTGGCCAGAGAACACACAGTACAGTCAGCAGACCTGAGTCTGACATTTTGTTTCTCCAAATGTCCCTCTAGTAGTTATTTATTTATTGCTAGGTAACAAAACAGCCTAAAATTTAGTAGGCTGAAAACAATAACCCTTTCATTTGCTTCTGACTGTATAGGTCAGCAATTTGGACTATGTTCCATGGATGGTCCTTCTGATCTGTCTCGGGGTCAGGTATGAGGACACAGACTCAGACAGTGACTTTACCAGGACAGCCTGATCTCAGAGTCTCACTGGCAGGTCTGCCTGGGGCCCCTCAGGGCCCCTCCTCATAACTAGAAGACTGGCCTGGGCTCACTCCAAAAATGGTCTCGACAAGCAAAAGTGGTAGTGGAAAAAACATCAGTGGCAGTAAGTTGAACAAAGGCTACAGTTTCAGATTGCTCGGCGTAGGTGAGGAAAGGGAGGAATCCACGGGGACCCTCTGGTCTCCACCCTGGCTGCCTAAGACCCTAGGGGTCCCACAAGCAAAGAAAGAAATGGCAGTAGAGGTGTTTATTTGGTGGGGGGGGGGAGACGGCATGGCGTGCAGGTGTCAAGGGGATCTGGAGATCTCAAAGTAGCCGCTCTAAAGTGTTAAGGAGACTTTTAGAAAGATTTTAGACTTGGTTACAATAACTATCTAGTTTTACATTCAGTTTAGGACTGACGTCTTACCAGGGCAATCGGATCTTACTGTGTAGGACCCTTTCTCAGGGGTTTTTTTAGCCCCCTCAAGTGCGGGTGAATTGATCATTTCCCCCATGCAGGTTTAAGAGTTTTGGTTATAGTGGAAGGCATTTATACATGCCGCCCACCCCTGTGCTTTCGGGTCCTTTCCTTTTCCCATGATTGTCGTCATCGTGAGGTTTGAGGTTCTGTTGGTAAAATGGCTCACAGTTGACCAGCACGCTGCCTGGAGCACTACTGTCCAGACGCGTCCTTCTCAGAATCACTCCCGAGCCCCCCAAGACTATGACTCCGACCTTCCTCCTCTTCTCCACCCCTTCTCCTCAGACTGTCTTCTCCTGCGTATCCTCCACATAAAAGCCCAGCTGATATTTTAAAACATAACCAACTTCCTGTCACTTCCTTCTTAGCGCTACTGTCCACTGGCTTTTTTTTATTTTTATTTATTTATTTATTTATTTTTTGCACTTTTTGGCTGGGGCTGGTTTTGAACCTACCACCTCTGGTATAGGGGGCCGGCACCCTACTCCTTTGAGCCACAGGCACTGCCTCCACTGGCTTCTTTTTTCTCTCACAACGAGATCTAAACTGCTAACCATGGCCTAGAAGAGCCTACCCGGTCTCAGCCCAGCCCACAACTCTGCTTCCCTAACTGTTCTAATTCTGTCTTCTTTCTCTTCCTCCAAGACGTCAACCTCATTCCTGCCTGGTGGCCCTCACATATGTTGTTCCTTCTGCAGAGAACGCCTTGCCCCCAGCTTGCAGTGCTGTTGACTTCTAGCCACCCAGCTGTAGCTTCAGGCCTCGTCCTTAGAAAGATGTGTTCTGGGCTCTCTGTCAAGTCCTGCCTCCTCTCTGTCGGTTCCTCTCTCAGGATCTCGTTTCATTTTCTACACTGCAATCATCATTATTTACAATTACCTGCTTCGTTTAATTATTTTCTTGTTTATAATCAGTTTTTATCCACTAGATAATAAATACCACGAGACAGAGTGAGGATTTTGGTTTTCTGCTCTATCCTCAGCACATAGGATTATGCCCGGCTCAAGATGCTTGCTATCCGGTCAAACATAGTCAATGCCACTTCAAAATCCCTCCTGTTATGTGGTTTCCAGACTTTTTTCCTGCACTCACACACACCAGCTGCACAGTGTCCTCTCGTCCTCAGTGCCTTCCAGCACTGTGCATGATTCTCTTGGCATATTTGATGGCAATTAGAGAAGGAGGGAAAATATCTGCTGATCTGTCTGATTAATTCTCGTTTATTGATGCTGAGACTGATCTTGGTTCATAAAAAACGCGTAAGCATCTAAAACTCCTTATTCTAACCTACACCCAACTCTTATTCCAAATCTTAATCTTATCCTATCCCAAAATTGTCATGAAAAATAATTTAAAATACCATGAAATACATAAGTTTTGTCCTCGTTCATTTCTGTCTTCAGTTTCTGGCTCATTCTAATTTGTCAGGCTTTTTCTGAACACACATTATGTCACCAAATACGTTTGCTTCCTTTCCCAGTCTTGTTCCTGCCAAATTCAAATACGATAAGCACATTTCCTCTGTCTTCAGCAAGGGGGTGGTAAAATGTTGGGCGGGAAAGTCCGATACCAAGACCTGTGGCTATTATGCCACTAGGAACCTGCCCTGTGTGTACAATACCGAGACCTGCCGCTAGTATGCGCTAGGAACCTGCCCTGCGTGTAACCAGCCACGCCCACTCAGCTCTGCTGTTATCCACATTTCATGTCTCTGTCCTTTCTGACGATATCATGGGACATTTGTCATATGTCTTGTTGAAATTAAGATATAAAATATTTATATTCATAGAATTTCCTTTTCTACCATCTAACCCATCCTATTTTATAAAATGAAAAGAAACTAGACTGTCTTGATTTGTTTTTATCTTCCTGTTGACTGATCTGAACTTTACCTACAATTTTACCTTACCTCTTTTTACCAGGGGAAAACATCCTTAACTCGATGGACATTCCCCCTGGGACTCCTCCTATTATCTCCTTGAGTCTCGCTGCAGACTTCAGACCTCTCCACTCTTCTGCACTATCAGGATCTCCTTCCTTGGAGCACAGCCGTCATCACTGTAGTGCTGGTTCTCAAACTTGATTTGGTTTCAAAATTATCTGGAGGCCTTGTTAAAAGCCAGACTGCTGCATCCCATCCCGAGATACAACAGGTCTGGGGTGGGAGCCAAGAGTGTGTATTTCTAATAAGTTCCCAGCTGATGCTGACGTTACTTGTCTGGGGACCACACTTTGAGAAGCACCAACCTAGTGAGTCCCATCTTGAACAAAACAAAACACCAAAACTCTCCTCTGATTTTATAAACGCCTACAACAACGATGCCTTATTTCCCCCTTCCCCTTCATAGCCAAACTTTCTCAGAACATTGTCTAATCTCACGTTTTCCATCTTCTCAATGTTTATTTCTGACACCACTGAAATATCTTTTTAGCAAGTTCATTAGGAACCATTAGGAAAAACTAATGGTTTTCCTGTTGCTAAAGATAAAGGTCACTCCTCTCACCTACTCTTATTTCCATCTCTTTGCCACATTAAGAGCTTTACGAAAATGTTGTTCTTTTTCTATTAGTTTCCCAGATACCATTTTTTTGTGTGTGCTTTGCCTCCTAACTCAATGATTCCCTCTGACCTTCTTTCACTGGCTCTCCCTACTCTACCCAAACTCAGAATGCTGAGTGCTTTAGCATTTGGTCCTAGGCTTTCTTCTTTATCTCATTGTTTCCCTAAGTGATCTTGTCTAGTACCATGGCTTTAAGTACAATGCCCTCACTGTTAGCCAAGACCTCTCTCCTGGACTTTAGACATATATCCAAGTGGAGATCCAACTATCTATTTGACATCTCTCAAGAATCTCAAATTTAAACCTTAATTTTTCGTCATAAACCTAGTCCTCCCCCACTTATCCCTGTGGCAGGCAGAATAATGCCCCCCCCCCAAAGATGTCCACATACTAATTCCTGGACTCTGAGAATACATTACCTTACGTGGTAAAAGGGCCTTTGCAGTTGTGATTAAGGTAAGGACTTTGAGACAAGGAGATCATCCTGGTTTATCTGAGTGGACTCAATGTATTCACAAAGGCCCTTCAAAGTGGAATAAGGACACAGAAGAGAGAAAGACATGTGACAATGGGAAAGAACCAGAGAGATGGCAGTATATTATGAAAGCAGAAAACCCTTCCCCGTTGTAGTAGAGGATGTGATAACAGAAGGAAACTCAGGGAGAGTAAATGAAAAAGTCACCTTTGCTGGCTTTGAGGATGGAGGAAGGAGGCTGTGAGTTAAGAAATGCCGATATTCTTTAGAAGCTGAGATTGCCAATAAAACAGTTTCTCCCCCAAAGCCTCTAGAAAGAAACACAGTCTTGATGACACTTGGATTTGAGCCCATGTTGGACTTTTGACCCATAAACTATAGAATAAAGAATCTGTATTGTTTTGAGCTACTAAATTTGTGGTAACTTGTTATACCAGCAGTAGAAAATTAATACAATTTCTGTCTCCAGAAGTGTCAATGACATCTACCCAGCTGCCCAGACCAAAACCAGAAGAACTACCCCGATGCTTCGTTTTATCTACATATTATAACCCACTCAACCCACAGGCTCTGACGGTTCTGCCTCCAAGTTAGATCTGGAATCTGTCCATTTCTTTCCATCTTCACTGCTGACATCCTCACCTAGGCCATCACCATCCTGTGTGCTACTGCGGTACCCTGATGCATGGTCCATTCACTGTACTCTGGCCACTCTCCAGTTGATTCTCCTTTAGTCAGCGACAATGATCTTCCGAAAAGTGCATGTCACTTCTCTACTCTAAACTTCTCATCACAATTAAAATAAAACCCCAGTTTCTGAGCACAGCCCACAAGGTCCTATATGACCTGAATTCTGCTTCCCTGTCTGACCTCATCTTACATATTTAGCTCAACTCACTTTGTTTGGATGCTTTTCTTTCCCTACAGCATGACAAACGTTTTTGTGTAGGTTATTCTCTCCTCTAGTAATGTTCTTCCCATGTAGGGCTTCTTATTTTTTGTGTCTGCTATCACCTGCTTACAAAGGCCTTCCTTGACCCCTCCAGCTAAAGCACCCTGTACCACCAACTTAGACATTCTTTGTGAGATAACCGTTTATAACCACCAAGTTTGTTTTGGTTTTTTGCTTTGTTCCTCCAAACAGAATGCAAGTCCCGTCAGGCTTTCTTAACTGATTCAACAAGCCTCCCAAGGCCCACTACGTGCCCGACACACTGGTATTAAACAGGCACTCCTGGAAGGCACAAGCGAATGAGTTAGTGAGTTGGTGATGAGATCACAGTTGTTTTCATTGAGGTGAAATGAGCATCACATAAAAGTAATCATTTTAAAATGAAGAATTCACTGTCATTTAGTATATCCATAGTTGTGTTCAACTACCATCTCTATCTACTTTTAAAACATTTTCCTCCCTCTGAAATAAAACCATAATTAAAGAAAACCCATTAAGCAGTAATCCCATTCTCTCCTCCCCCCTCCCCGTCCCTGACAACCACCAGTCTGTTTTTTGTGTCTATACATTTACCTATTCTAAATATTTCATATGAATTAAATCATACAATATGAGACCTTTCGTGTCTGGCTTCTTTCACTTAGTATAATATTTTCGAAGTTCATCCGTATTGTGCCATGTATCAAGATTCTGTTCCTTATTGTAGCTGAATAATATTCCATTATATGGCTGTGCCACTATTTGTTTAACCATTTATCCAGGATGGACAGTTGGGCTGTTTTTCTATCTTTAGGCTATTGTGAATAGTGCAGCTATCAACATCGTACACCTTTCCTTTAACAGGTCACAAACCCCATTTTGGAATTTGAGATGTAGGCAGTGATTTATAGACCATAAGCTTATTCAATTCTTTTTTTTTTTTTTTTTTTTGAGACAGTGTTGCCCTGGGTAGAGTGCCATGGCATCACAGCAACCTCTAACTCTTGGGCTTCCACAATTCTCTTGCCTCAGCCTCCCAAGTAGCTGGGACTACAGGCGCCCACCACAAGGCCCGGCGGTTATTTTTTTGTTGCAGTTGTCATTGTTGTTTAGCTGGCCCAGGCTGGATTCAAACCTGCCACCCTTGGTGTATGTAGCTGGTGCTGTAATCACTGTGCTACGAGTGCCAAGCCTCAGTTCTGTTTCTAATTTCCTAGCATACCTCACGTGCCCTAGAATTGAGAGCAGCTTCATGTTCATATCGCTTAATCATCAAAGAATTCTTAACGAAGTTGTTTATAGATTCAAATAGCCGGTCCCAAACTGGATAGGGCTGGAGGCAGAACTGGAGGGAAGAGATTAAGGGAATGGGTAGTAGGTGTAGTTAAAATTATGATTTTTCAAAAACAAGCACATTACAAGATAATCAGTTTTCTCATTCAGTGACGAACTCTGTTTCCCTCAGAAATAGTAGTAGCTGCCAATGCTTTCTAAATTAAGCACTTGGAGTCCCATGGTGGTATGTTCAATGCCATCTCCCAGTGTTAGAAAGTTTTAATCTGCAATTAGATATGTATTAAGCCATTAAAATATCATTGCGTTTTAATGATTTGAATCTATGAAAATACGTAAATTAGCAATGGCTTATTAAACTTTACAGTTTCGGGTTATTGTAAAAAAAAGATCTCTATATATAAAATGTTGGAGAGGGGAGTCCTGTGTATTTTATTATGTCATTCTTCAGCAAAGATGACAAGAATAAAAATGTTCATACAATTAGTAATTTTCAAAAACAAATATGTTAGTTATCGCGAATAGAAGCTCTTTCCATAAAAGCTGAGTGCAAACAGTTGCTTAGGTCTGAGCCCTATATCTCAATCCCTGGCACTCTATTTTGTGCTTTGGAAAGCCCTGCTCAATTCAGAACATAAATTTAGCAAAGGTTTCCTCCCTGAAACCCTCTGAAAGCCTGTAGTTATGGTGGTTACTTAAATATTATTTCCATAGCTACGCTGGCTTCTAGCCACAGCTGAAATGCATATCAACAAGCTTGGTGTGAAAATGGGAAGGGAGGAAAAAGAAAAAAAAAAAAAAAAAAACAGAAGACAGAGGACACTAATTTTCCTTCTTCAGAGTAGGAGGTATAATGTCTTTATAAAGTAATAATTAAAAGAAAAACAATTACTGGAACCTTATCTGGGCCGTGCAGCTGCACCCCCTCCTTTTACATTAGCAGTGTTTCCAAGGTTATGACAAACCATGAAAATTGCATCTTTAGAGGAGTTTTATTCCTTTTCCTATGATTTGATTGAAACAGACAGCTACATTTTGTGTATATATAATTAGGCAGTAAAATAGGCTTTGAAGGCAGGTTTCCATTTAGTATGTGAGTCACACGCACAACAGCCTTTCATTCAACAGCCAAAGACTGATCTTTTTAATGCCTCAACTAGCTCAACATGTTTTCTGAATGCTACATCTTGCAACCAAGGATGGGGGGGAAAGGGGGAAAGAACAAAAAAATCAGCCTTTAGCCCATATTTTTCTTCTGCCTTTCCTTTCTTCTTATTTTTTTTAATCTTCTTTCCCAAGAAAAAAACAATCTGAAAAACCAATCTAGGAAGTCTTTGGTGATTTAACCTTACGACAAACTGATTTTTATTGTCCTTTTCCCAGATTGTTGTCCAGGGCTCCAGTAAATGCTGCACCAGTTCTTGGCGTGTCTAATCCCTCTCATAAAAGGCCATTGTGGCAGGAAAACTGAGACCAATGGCTTTCTCATTCTCCACCTCTCAGCTCTCCAAAGTAATGGCACTGGGTCTCCTCATCGGGTTCTTTTTTCTTTTCAGATGCATAGTTTCTCCCTTTAACAAGGTTGGTTTTTTTTAAAAAAAAAAAATAAGAAGAAGAAGAAGAAGGGGGGAGGGGAGAGGGAGAAGACATACAATCCCATTTCTTTCAATGCTGTGCCCATATGTGTCACTAAGTGATTTTTTTCTGAACTTAAATTAGGAAGAGCTTTACCACGGTACAGTTATTTGAGATGCCGCCTGTTCTTATGAAAGAGAATTTCCTCTGAGATTTTGTGAGCAATCCTCGGTGTATTGTTTTTTTTTTTTCTCATAATAGAAATCAGGCCTATTGGCTGTTCATTGTCATGCCTTATCTGATGACAAAGCGGTCACCTACGAATCTCTATCCTTTCATCTCACTGTCCCATCTGGCCAAGCCAAAGATGGAGAGAAAAAATATCAAGCTACTTGGATGATTTATGCAAGCGATAGTTTGTGTTTTTAGAATGCCTTTCATCTGAAGACCTCAAAGGGCCTTATGAACATTATCATGTTGAAAGGGCCCAGGTCCAACAGAAAGGGCGCAGTGGGCCCACAGTCATGTAAATCTAAATTCTAGACTGATTAGTACCCTGGTAAGCAAGAGATATGAACTAGGTTCTCATTGTTGATGTGAAATTTGATGTCCATGCAGGAATCTCCATTTCTAATGCAGACCCCATCACTGGATAAACCACTCAGTATTCAATTTACTTCCTGGGATGTCCCCCGAGGGAGTCTACTCCCCAAGATGAAGGGCTTTACATGACAGGCAGGTGTATATATTTCTTCAATTGGCCTAATCTAATAAAGCTGGACATGATTTATATGTGCAAAATGTTGCCATGTTAAATAATTCAGAATGAAACTGCCTTTCTAGTTGTGCTACAAATAGATGTCAATCTGCATTTGATGGTGCCTGTACCCCACAGGGATTTGGAAACAACCGAAAGGAAACACATTCCCTGTGCTTGTTCTAAAGAACACTGAGGAGAGCTCTCCCAGCTGAAGCCTGTGCAATTTGGGCCCAAACCAAATGAAATCTTTTAAAGGAGACCATCTTTGCTGGTTCTGCCTTTGTAAGAGGAGCAGCCCCCACCTAGGACTGCGAGAGTGTGGTATCCAGCTGGGTATCTGTGTAAATCTCATACAAAGAGCTCCTCATTGTGAGAGAGAGGTGTGTGTGTGATCAACTCCCATGATTGGAATGGTCAGCTTCAGCACCTAATAGGTCCCATGTTCTCTCCGAGTTTCTCATTCCTCTTCGGATTTTTTCCCTATTCCTACCTGGCAAACTGTTTCCTACTCCCAACGTTATTCTCAAACTGTGGACTTTTAAAACTTTTCTTTTCACAAAACCAGTAGCTTGAGCCAAATTTTTATCATTGCTTATCTCAGATAAAGCCATAAGGTTTTTATTCTTCACTTCCTTATTAAGCACAGAGACCCAACGGGAGCCGTCAGTTTGCGAAAATAAGGTCTTCGCACTTCCATAGCATTCTGTGTGTGAACTTCAGTGATGCTTTACATTCACAGGGTAAAGCATAACCGGCATCATTTCCCAAATGAAGCCTCTTTACTTAGGAAAATAAAGTTCTTTCTTGATAAGAACTCAGAATGCCGGTTGTTAGCCTAATTTTATGAATCGTTGTGAGAAAACAAGGGGAATTTATGTCCTGTGCCTTTAGTTGTGAACTAACCAGACCAAAACAGTCAGTTATTTCTTCTTTAACAGCTGACTGGGCTCCCAACATTGTATTACCCTGGAAGAGAACACAGTAAATGGCCCATGCAGGCGTGGAAAATGACAAGTGAGCTCAACTCCTGTGCATCCCTTGGTAACACAGAACCAAGACATGGTTTTGCTGGGGCTGGTCCTATTACAAATGGGCAATGGTTAGTTGATAATGCAAGCGTATTTTTGAGGTTTGTTTTAAGCCAGTTTGAGGAAGATTCTACAGTTATGAAAGGAAGACCCTCGTAGATGTTTTTAATGAAAGGAGACACTTGGCAAGTTAAAATTCTACCCCCATCACGTTCCCTCACATCATCCTTTTCTATTGTTGTCATAGCAGTTGTTATTATCTAAAATTGTCATATTTTATTGCCTTTTTAATTACTATTTCTCCACTTTACTAGAACATAAACTCCATGAAAGCAAGGACTTTGGTATGCTTAGTGCCCTAGAATGGAGCCTGGCAAACAATCAATGTCCAACGCATATTTGCTGAAGGAATGAGTGAATATCAACATTCTAAACACATACATCAGCATTTGGTAGATTTCTGATTCTCTAATTTTATAGATGTTGACTGGTATACATAAGACCTGGTTACTTTATTTTGATTGTTGTTTAGTGTAAACATTAATCTACTAGAATTTATTGTAATGTCCGGGGCCTCTCTGCTGCCCCTTTATCACATCTATCACCTCTATATTACAATAAAAAATCAGATGCATATGAATGACCTAAACTCAATGAAAGATACTAACTTACAAGCAAAGTTATAATTTTCAAATAAGGATCAAGGGTGTCCAACCAACGGCCCAAGGCCACATGCAGATTACATCAGGACTTTTTAGCTTTTTTGCCTAAAGAATGTGGACTTCAGGCCTGTGTGAATTAAGTTCCAACTCTCCCATTATGCCTCCATTTCTTCCTCCACCAAAGGGGTAATATAATAGTTCCTATCCACCCTTGTGTTGGATATTTTTAAGAAAAGAATTATGTAAAACACTTAACACCATACCTAGCACACAGCATTCAATAAAAATCAGTTATTATGAGAAGTAATGATGTTCTTGGTGCCCTTGTTCCCAAGCCTAGTTCTGCTATCCAGTCATGACCTCTGGAATTTAGTCCTTGAGTCTACCTTATTTCCAACTTAAAGTCTCCCTTCAAACAGCCTATTCTTCCCTATAGAAATTGTTTGACACATTTTTGCTCTTTTATTAGAGTGAAACAGTCAACCAACTTGCCTTTCCTCACAGCTGTCCATGAGCTTCATTAGGACTCCTGGCCAGCATCTTTGGGATCCCAGCTTCTTAATCACGCTACCACCTTGAGTCAGTCTCTCACTTTGGACTTGAAAAATGGCTCCCAATATAGTTCTGAGTCACCAGAATATTAGAATAATCATGCTACTGTCTTTGATGTGCAGCCTTGAACAAAACACACCCAAGCTGAATTTCCACGTCTTCATCTACAAAAAAAGGTCTTTTTCAACTAAAAATATTTTACCTGAATAATGAAAAATTCTTTGCTTTCACACCTCTTCAGGTTAAATTTTCAAAGAATTTCTACAGTAGCAAAGCATTCAACCTCATTATTATTTTATCAAATGTTAGACTAACTGATCTTGATTACACATTTGCTATTATGTCTTTATCTCAACATCTCCTAGTGCTACCAGTTTGCAATATATCAGTTTCAAACATACTCTTCGGCTCATATGAATACAATCATTTTGACTCCTCTATCAATTTATGCTGGAAATATAATTTCAGGGTATAACATTAGCAACTTATAATGCCTGTTTGTAAAATCCACAGCAATCAGGATAGTTTCATCCAACTATATGGTTATTTGATAGTTTCACTAGACCACATACAAAATAAAAATGCATTTGCCGATGGCTTTCTATCATAAAAGCACATTCACACACATTAACTCCTATGACCCTTACAACAAATAAATGAGGTAAGTAGGGCAACCCTTATTGTCCCAATTTATAACGAGAAAAACTAGGGCACAGCAGAATACTGAAGTGGCTGGCCCTAGGCGTCACTGTTGATTAGTGACAACTAGGACAAAAACCCTGGATTCTAACTCTGAATCCAGGGTTACTTCCAGGGTGCCTGCCCCCATTTTCAGGCCACTCACTCACCCTACTAAGTGCCCATCACCACTCTTTCACTGCTGTAAGAGATCTTGCCTACCCATTGACTACATTGCTCTATTTGGGCAGAATAGTTATGTTCATTCAAAGAATCAGTCATGCAAAAATACAAAAGTATGTACGTGTGCTTATAGCTTTCGTATACTCATATGAAAAGTGAACACAGGCAGGAATTTGCAGTTTGTAGGTTTAGATGTGATGTGTTGGGGCTCTGCCTGGCTTTAGCTCCCTACCAGCTTCGCTGAACCTGGAGTCTGTGTGGAAACTTTCTAATAACCAGTAAGAAATAAAAAGCAAACTCTGGGATTCCAGTAAAGGAGTAGCTATGGGAAGCACTGAAAAACAGCCACCATTTGAACTGTAATAAAGTTTTTTTTATGTATAATCCTGAATAAACTATGAGGTCAGATGTTAACTCTTGCTGACTTCCACTCATCTTCCCTATCTTATTACGGGAATATCTCTGGCATCGGTATGAATCCCTTACAACATCAAAAAGCCTAGACGTGTTTTTGTTTTGTTTCATTTCGTTTCGTTTGTTTGTTTTTTAATCTATCAGTCATTTAATGAGGTTCTTTTAAAGAAATTTAAAAGACCAATTTGTGTGGGTAAACTCCAGTTATAAGGGCAAACATAGATTCCAGATTGTCGTGGAACTGAGGAACAGCCTTGATTTTTGGTTCAATTTGTGAGTCCACAGTTTTCTGGTCCATTGTGTGCTGTTTTGTTATCTTGTGTCTCTCTCTTTTCTATGGGGAAGATCTCACCTTCCTGGTGTCAGGGCTTTCGTAGCTGCTGCTTCTTAAAATAAGCGTCAGAAAGATGGATACTTTGGGATTTTAACATGACTGATGTCAATTTTTGTGGACTGACAATGACAAATTTCTGGTGTGTCCTTTGTAGAGGAACTCAGTTGAAGATCTGAGGTATGGTCACAAGTAGGAAGCCGCTGCTGAGAGGCTGCAGGAAAACCACCCTCTTGCCCCAGTGGCCCCGGAAGGATGATTAAAATGGCCCCAGGCATGATGCTAGATTGCAGTTTTCCCAAATGCTGAGAGACGGGCTTTTGCTGTGACTCAACAAGGCACATCTTCAGTGGGATAATTTCTAGGCATTTTGTGACTTTTAACCACTCAAGTACCACCATTCTTGTCCCCACCATCTGGGGGGACAACAGTGGCAAGGGCCTTCTCCTTCTTTCTCTTTTCAACCTTAGATTTAGTCATAGTGTATTTCCTCTTGTGCATTGCCTTTCTGGAATATAAGGCAGATTGGGAGTATCTGTCTATTCCTCTGTTGAGAACAGGATTTTGGGTGCAGTGGGGCTTCCCCTTCTCAGCCAAAAAGCCTAGAAGCTTTAATTTTTTTGCCCCTTTTTCAACCTTCCATCACTGACCTCTTTGGCAATAGTGAACCCTTCCATCTTAGTCATCATCTTTCTAGTTCTCTTGAGTTGTGAATGTTATAAAATCAGATTTTGTTTGTATATTTCTCATTCTACTACACAGGTCTGGCTCTAGCCCCTTCACAGAAAATATAAAAGAAGTAGAAAGTACAGGACCATCTGCCTGTTTGAAGGCTGGTACATATAAGAAAGCTCTATATGTTTGTGTTTCTCTTCAAATTCCTGTGTGGAAGCTCTGACCCCCAGTTTGTCTGTACTGGAAATAGGAAGAAATTAAGGGTTAGTGAGATCATAAAGTTAGAGTCTTGAATTCTTAAGATTAGTGTCTTATAAGAAGAGATACCAGAAAGGCCACACTAGAGCTTTCTCTCTCTCTCTCTCTCTTTCTCTCTCCCCCCATTTGAAGACACAGGGGTAGGCAGCCATCTGCAAGCCAAGAGGAAAGCCCTCATTAGAAACTAACATGCTGGACCTTAATCTGATTTTTAGCCTCCAGAACTGTGAAAAAAAATAAACTTCTGTTACTTAAGCTACCCAGTCTGTCTTATTTTGTTACGCTAGCCCAAGCTAACTTTTACAGCACTAGAGAAAAGAATGTATGACAAGCCATGGAAAACTAGTTCATGTACGCAGTACAAAGAAACAATGAAAAGTAAGAGAAGTGAAAATTGATTTAGACTAGTATTTCTCATCATGGAAACTATGGTGGCTTTAGATTAACTTTTTAGCCTTGGAAGAATTAAGTGATTTGGACCGCAGACACTAGTGGAAAGAAAGATGAATTATAGGTGCAGTCATATGATATGGTTTTAGGAGGATAGCATGGAGTTATGAAGATGAAAATGGAAGGTCTTTGAACTAATATATACATGGGTTCAATTCAAGGTTGGTATCCCCTTTTTAGCCACAATAATAGCAGTTAGCATTTGAATGTCTATTTTGTGCCAGGTATGAGGTTATAGGCATTATATCATTTAATCCTTCCAATAATCTTGTTACTCAGTATCTGGCACATAGTAGGAACTCAATGAATAGCTGCATTTGTAAATGATTGAATATGAGTGTATTCAGTCTATGTCTATGAGGGAAATGAAGCGTAGAGAAGTTACATTACTTGGGTAATGCCATGCTGCTAACAAAGAACAAAACTAATGTTTGAACAAAAGCCAATATTAAAACAGGGATAATAATGTACTGGGATGGCATATGGGTTAAACAAAATACTCTGGGTACAGATTTTGTATAATGCCTGGCACACAGTAAATAATATAGCAGTGGCTCACACCTATAACCCTAACACTCGAGAAGGCTGAGGGGGAAGGATTGCATGAACTCAGGAGTTTGAGAATTGCCTGAGACAGAGTGAGATCCTGTCTCCACAAAAAATAAAAATAAAAAAGCCCATATGGGCATCATGGTGCATGCTGATAGTCCCAGCTACTCAGGAGGCTGAGGCAGGAGGATCGCTGGAGTTCTGAAGCTATGAGGATGCCTCCGCACTCCACTCAGGGAGACAGAGTGAGACTTGTCTCAAAAAGAACAAAAAGCAAGGCAACTGCACACCACCTCCCATCAGGTAACCTGACATGAGATGAATAAGGAACAATAAGGAGAGCAACAGCACAACTATTTTTAGATTTCAGCAGTTCAAGCCAATGTGTTTAGCCCTGATAGAACTTCAAATGATCCGTGGAAAGTAAATATTTGATGCTATGTTTGCTTTCATGCTCAGCCATGGCCACTATAACCTGTTTTTTTCTGTCTAAAAATGTTAATCCTATGCATAAGAAATACAACTAAATGACTTTTCCAGGAACAGTCTCCATTTTCTACATTTAATAGTGCTTTAATAATATTTTCTACCATGATATGTTATTTGACACTCCTGCTTCATAAATACCTCAATAACTCTTTGAGGTGTTGAATCCAATCATATGCTTTTTGGAAACAATCTTGGGAAACTGATATAATAAATTGCAGTATTTCTATCCTAATGATATCATACAGCCATAAAAAGAATGAGATCATTTATACGTACTGATCTAGGAAGATGTTTATCATATAATATTAAGTGAAAAAGTAATTGTGAAATCCTAGCTTTTGTGAGAAAAGACTAACTCTATATATTACGTATATGCTTGTAAATACATAGTAAAGTATGGAAAGATAGATAGTAAACTGTAGAAAGAAATTTCCCCTGGAGAAGGGAATGTGGTTAGAAGGTAATTTGAAAGGAAACTTATTCCCTTTTGCTTTATATATAGCTAGATTTTATCTTTAATATTATTAGTATTATTATTTTTACTTTATGAGATGATCATGATTTTTTTATATATGTCTTTGATTTAAAACCCAATAGGGATTCCATCATGATAGTGGCCTCAGTGTATCTATAAAACTCCTCTCAACCCCCAGACTCCACTGAAATGACAGAAAATAATATATAAGGATACTGTGAAACAACACAGGCTACCACAAGAGGAACATATAGTTTTGAGAAATTCCTAGAAAAGAAAAACCAATGGGGAAAAACATGAATGGAAACAAGCCATCACAAATGCGATATCGGCAATCCCAACAGAAGGCTAGCATGTGTAGGCCAGGCACAGTGGCTCATGCCTATAGCCCCAGCATTTTGGGAGGCTGAGGTGGGAGGATCACTGGAGGTCAAGAGTACAAGACCAGGTTGGTTAACACAGGGAGACCCTGTTATCTATAAAAACCCCCAAACCCAGGGCAGCGCCTGTGGCTCAAGGAGTAGGGCACTGGCCCCATATACCGGATGTGGCGGGTTCAAACCTGGCCCCCACCAAAAACTGCAAAAAAACAACCAAACAACAACAATAAAAAAAAACCCAAACCCAAAAAACCTAACTTGTGCAAAGTTCACTAGAGGTCCTAATACCAGAATTTTCCCACAGGGTCCTTAGTCTTGGGAATCGAAGAATGAATTCACAGACCACAAGTAAGCAAAAGGGAAAGATTTTAGTACAGATAAAAGTGGACAAGAAAGCTTCCAATACAATGGAAGGGGTCCCAAACAGGTTGCTGCCAGAATTCCTCTCTCTAGCGGCTTATATAGTTTTCCATACATTCCCTCTTCCTGATTGGCTCTTTCTACATGCAAAGTGAGGAATCTATATTGTACCAATCACTGTACTTGCTCCCAACACACGTGATATAGGAATGCATAGTTTCCAGTTGACCCTTCACCCATTTCCATGGTGCCACTAGTTGTCAGCTGACCTCTCACCCATTTCACGGTGTCATGAAGTTTATGGCACAAGGTTCCATTTCCCCTCCAGGGACTGTGGGATATTGATTGTACAAGTTGTGAGCTGTGGCTGTCCCATTGTTTTACTTCACCAGGGGCCATTTCCCATTTTCTCATTCTTGCCTGCCCTACACAGGTCCCCCTTCAGTTCCACAATAACCTCCAGAGCACCTAAGGAACCATGCTCAACAGAGCTACACTAGTAGGGTCCAATTCCTTGCTCCTTTGCTACAACAACTGAACAGCAGGAAACAAAAGTGTTCTACCTTCAGATAATGACCCTAACTTCTTTACAAACAAAATAAGAAATGATGCCAGTGAAGGTCCCTGGTTTTTGAGATCAAGCTGAAGAGAAACCCTGGGTAAGACAAGGACTAGCAAAGGTGCTGGGGTAGAGATACACACTGAATTCAACTACCTTCCTGCCCTTTTCTACAGCACGTGCTCCCAGGGTAAAACCTTCAGCAGGCATCTCTGAAATGGGAGTTTTTACAGACAATCACTGGAGGCAACACCCAGGTAGCTTACAAATACAAAGAGGCACTCCCATACACGAAAGATTAGTCAGGAGCACGCCCTCTTTCTTCCTTAAGCTTCAAACAAGAGATATTGAGATATCACCAAACATTTGGAAAAAACACCACCTTGAAATAGACGTTCAAATTTCAGGAAACAGAACTAAGCCCTGAGTAAAGAGTCTCAGATAACAAAATCCTGTACTTAGCTAAGACGAATTAATGTTGGGAAAGATTAGAGAGAATATTGTATACATGAAAGAGTAGGCTGATATGAAAAAGAAACAATAAGATGTTTGAAAGTAAAAAATTATGGCTGTTGAAGTAAAAGTCCTCAATGGAAATAACAGAATGAAAATGCTTATGATCTAATGAATGAGCAGGCAAACTAGAATGTGGGACACTGTGTTGGGCTGAAGTGTGTTCCACCCAAATTCGTGTGTTAAAGTCCTAACCCCCTCAGAACGTGATGGGATATGGAGATGGGGTCATTAAGTAATAACTAAGGTTGAATGAGGTCATATGGGTGGGTCCTAATCCAGAAAGAAAGAAAAATTCCCAGAACTGCAGACAAGTAAGAATCCACTAATTAAAAGATTTTGAGGGTGCTAAGCAGCATTCATTAAAAAAGATCCACAGCTATACCTGATATGGAATTTAATAAAGAAATCAGAAAATGTGATAGGAGGTTCTCTTTGAGTACAATAACCCATTTTCAACCTGAATATACACACAGTGTGAGTTTGTTACCACACAGCAATAATTCTTGATGCCTTTTCTGTTTCCTATAGATGGAATCCAAGTTAGAGTTGGATCAAAGTTTAGAAGCTGCTTACAATGAATCTCTCATTTCTTTGAAATGAGGACATTGAGGCTCAGAGTGATTCAACAGCTGAGTATTTTAAAAAATATATAGTTGCAATTTTTTTAATTCTTTCCCATAGACTCCACAGGGCCAGGATCTATGGTATGTTCCTCCCCAGGCATCTGGGTAGACCTGTAGCTGCTTCAACTGATACATAAGGCACTCAGGTGACCATCCATTCTGGGTTTCCTAGGACAGTCCTGGTTTTAGCACTGCAAGTCTCCTAGGAATCTCCTTAGAACTGGGCAACTAGACAGCTGGTAACCAGAGAACTAGCCTCTATGACTTACAAGGTAGCATCACAAAGCCCAGGAGTTAGAATTTTGTTTTACTGACACACTCATCCTTGGAGCCCTCAAGTGTCACACAAGGAATGCAGCTATCCCTGAGGCTGCCATGCTGGGATGGCCATGTATACGCATTTCAGTTGACAGTTCCAGCTGTCAGACTTCTCAGCATCCTTCCAAGGTGCCAGACTTGAGTGAAACTGTCTTGGATCCTCTAATCAAGCCCATACTCCAGCTGAGTCCTACCAAGTGACCCCTGTTGACACTACACGTAAGTATCCACTAGCAAGTCCTGTCCTTATTACTCACCTCAAAATCCTAAATCATATAAGTTGGGGCTTATTTTAAGCCACTAAGTTTGAGGATTGCTTGCTATATGTAGCTGTAGATATCTGGAACAGTGGCTGGAATTATCAAGATTCTCGATCACATCAGTCTGGTCTAGTGTTTTGCTCTACCATGACCCAGGCTTTTGATTTTCTCTTCTTTCAAAATTAGTATAGATTCCCTGTCTAAATTAAGCCATAGCTTTCTATGTATTAGATAAATTGATCTGTCTCTAGTAAGTAGGTTCTAAAGTAAGCCATCTTTTGATAAAGAAAATAAATTTAAACAATTTTTTTGAAAGCATATTTTTCTGGCTCATAGTATTTTTTTTACAACAGTCTGGATCTAATCAGGAGAAAGAAACCAAACAGTAACTTGAACAGGAAAATATTAATATAAAGAATTAGTTATAAGAGAGGATTATAGTCATGAGGGAATGGCTAGGAAGAAGTGGAAAGAACTTCAGAGAATATAAAAATAACGTATATAGTATAAAATAAAGTATCAGGAATAATACAATAGCATATAGGCACTATCCCTAATGCTAAGATAAGGCACCCAAGAAATATTTCTCTCTGTGTATGCATTCACTACCGAGACAAGAGGATTCTTAAGAGTATATTGGCTGGCTCAGTGGAAGACAAAGAAATCAATGTGGGGCCATGCCAGGGGAATTTGCAAGAAATCCCCACTCGGGAAATGTGAGCCTTCAAGACACATTTATCTATAATGCTGGCTGAGGGGATACCAAGAGGAGCTGTGGGCCATTGGGCCCTGCTGGTCACCATAAACTGCAGGGCAGAGTGTTTTGCTCCAGGAGCTTAGTTCTCAAGAAGCCCCCCTGCTGTAGAAGCCTGGCACCAGGGAAGAGATCCGTGCTGCAGGAACCTGCAAACCAACGTGCAGAAACCAGGTTGTAAAACGCTTTCCTCCTGTCAAGTTCCATAAAGGATTACCCAGATGTTTTCTAAAGGGGAACATTTTAGATAGTAGTGCTCATAGGCTGTGACATAATCAAATTCACTATATCCTAACTTACATGTTATAAAAAAAGTTATAGCCTAACTTTTATGTGAATACCATTTTTTTAGAGTACCAAATCAGTAAATGTGGTTTCCAAAATTATTATTTAAAACTCTGAATAGCTGGGTAGTTTCTTTTTAGGGCGATGGGCATATTCTACAATTAGATTGTAGCAATGGTTGCAAAACTCTTGTGACTGTACTTAAACTCATTTAATTATTTTTCTTTCTTTCTTTCTTTTTTTTTTTTTTTTTGAGACAGAGTTTCACTTTGTCACTGTTGGTGGAGTGTGGTGGCATCATAGCTCACAGCAACCTCAAACTCCTGGGCTCAAGTGAGTCTCTTGCCTCAGCCTCCCAAGTAACTTGGACTATAGGTGCCCACTACAACACCTGGCTATTTTTTAGAGACAGGGTCTTGATTTTGCATAGGCTGGTCTGGAACCCGTGAACTCAGGCAATCCACCCGCCTCAGCCTCCCAGAGGCTAAGTGCTAAGATTACAAGTGCTAAGATTGTAAGAGTCCTAAGCTTACAAGTGTGAGCCACTGTGCCCGGCTTTGAAAACTCATTTAATGCTATACTTAAAATGAGTAAATCTTATGGTATATAAATATCTCAATAAAGCTGTTTTTAAAAACTAGAAACTATATGCCTAATGTTCAAATGGAAAAGTTCAAATGGAAAAATAGACATACTAAATATTTAAGGTATGCAAAATGCTAGGTCACCTGTTTTTCTATTGTTAATTTATTTCATAGTTTTAATGCTGCTATCAGACATTACGTGTGTATCTAGTCTTTACATTTTTTCCTTTGTATAAAATTTTTCCAGAGCTATAATATTTCATGACTTCTATAAATCTTTTCCAGAGCTCTGATTCCTCTTGAGAATGATACACCACTCCTAATTAAAATTTTTCCATTTGAACACCTTTGAATATTTTGGAAAATATTTTTAGAATAGCTCCTAAACTATCTTTAGTATGTAGTTTGACTGTATCGGCAGCAAAACCAGATTTGTTACCCTAGGAAATTAACTTTTGAACTTTTTATTCTGTTGAATTGAAATAAATCTTCAGAGATTGCTGAGGTTGCAGGTTATTTTAGTTTTGTTTTCTTCTTGAAACTGTCTCATCTGGGGGGTTTTGCTTGTAAGTTGGGATTCCCTGAGGTTTTGGCAACCTGGGTGCAGGACCCGACATCCTAGGCTCTGTTTTCTGATACTGACCTATGCCCCAGGTAAGGGATGCAAAGAGTTCACTAATTCGTTTCTAGTTTCTCTGGAGTGCAAAGTTTAATGACTTTGTAGAATTACATTCATTCACGACTTAAATTTTTTTTTAATAAAGTACAAAAAATGGATACTTTCCAAGAATTAACCAATAAAGTTCTTTGTATCATCCAGCCTAGCCCAATGCTTAGAACATCGCGTAAATGACTGTAAGCAATTGGATAAAATAGCCTGCCGAAACAAACTAGTGAGATTTTAACGTGGGCGGCTCTCCTTTGCACTGAGGCAAGGGTCATGTGTGTAGATCAATGACATACGTTCAGCTTTGTCCTTTACATACAGCTATCTGAGTAAATGGAGACTATATTTACCTTAGACAAATATGACCTAGTGGGATGTCAAGTTGGAAGTGAAGAAAAACCTTAAATTTCCTTCTTATCTTTGTCAAGTCTACACCCTGTTAAGTAATGGAGAGGGACTAATTTAGTACAATACACTCATTAATTTTTGAGTACTCTGACAAGATAAATCTGTTCTAATATCCCCAGTTAGGTGTCTGAATAAAAAATTCGAAGCGTCTCGGTCTCTGTTCTTATCAGCTGTTTTCGTTTCTGCTGTACGCTGAGTCTGTCCTGCCTTCCGCCAACCTCCCTCTGGTTCTAAGTTTCCATTATTTCCATTTTGGGCTTCCTGTATTAGAAGCACATATTGAAACTTGAATGGTTCCTCTGTAGATGCACCATTCTCGTTCCCTTTCCTCTTTTCTCAGCAAGGATCTTTATCGATTCACCTCTAATGTTTCAACTACCCTCTCTACTGACTCGTTCTCTCAACATGCAGGCACGTGGAAGGCTGTTTCATAATAGAAAAAATAGAAACAGCAACCACCACCAAAACCTCCCCCCACACTCTTTTTCTCCAAGTGATCCTTTTTTCTTCCCTTGCAATAATCAGCTCCTAAAAGGAGTAGACGTCATTTGATCTATTTGCTCCTCTGTCAAAATCCTAAATTTATTGCAGTCAATGGGTTGTTGTTACTATTCCACTTCCATTGCTGCTTCTAAAATCACTAATGACTTCCCCAAAGTAAGAACCAACAGACACTTCCATTTTAAACATATTTGACTTGCTGGGTGCCTTTGGAATTGTTGATTGCTGTCTCCTAGGAGGTATTATACCTTCTTTAGTTTCTAAAAATCTCTCCACTAACTCACTCAAGCCCTTTTATTTTCTGCCCCATACTTAGATGTTGTTGTTCCTCAGGGATCCCATTTTTGACCCTATGTTCTGTTTGTTGACATTCACTTTGGCTTCCATCAACATGTTTTCATTCATAAAGACCTATCTTTCAACAGGTTTTCATTCCTAAAGATCTCTCCCTGCTTGAGTTAGTTTATTTAATTTGGCTGTAAGGTATTCTTGTAAGAGTTGTCCTTTCTAATTTGAGTTTCTAAATTCAGAGTTGGCTTAGTACATGTTTATTGTTATCTTTTGTCCACTGAACACACTTGTTGGCTTGAATATATCTTATTACACCCTAAGTCACTCACTAATCATTACTGTCCCCAACATTTTGGGGGAATCCATTCTCTCTACTATTGATGCATAGAGAAATTCAATATAAGTTCATTAATTTAATGTAATTTTTTTTTTTTTAGATATAGTCTCACTTTTTCACCCTCAGTAGAGTGCCATAGCATTGTAGCTCACAGCAACCTCAAATTCTTGGGCTCAAGTGATCCTCTTGCCTCAGTATTTCATTTTTAAGTAGTAACAGGGTCTCATTCGTGCTCAGGCTGGTCTTGAACGCCTAAGCTTAACCAATCCACCTGCCTCCATCTCCCAGCATGCTAGGATTACAGACATGAGCCACCACACCCAGCCTGATTTAATGTAATTTAAATGAGCATTACATGTTTGAAGAACTTGGCCAGGCAAGTTTGATATAATTTATTACTACTTCCTGGACCTTTCCTGACTACCTTTTATTTTTTTTGTGTATGCCAATAAAAGATTGTAAACAATAAGAGAGATTCAAGAGTTTTCCATAGTCCCTACTAGTGGTAGGCCATTATCCTGTGATAAACTCAAACTCCTCTTCGAAGGGGATGAAGGCAGGTGTGTGATCCAGCGTGGCTGAGAGCACCCTTTGGATGGATACATTACGAAAGGCTGCCCTTTCTCAGGCTGACACAGCACAGAGCCAGGACACTCAGCCTAGTGAGCAGAATGTGGTCTGTCGTCAGTTTCCATGATTCCTTCAAAAGAACACCTTGGTGCCCGTTCCTCATGGCCTATTTCCAATAAGACTTGAGCCTACTGCCTGACCACCATTCCTCCCCTTTAGGATCCCCCTAGAATCAGCCACGCTGGACAACACTGCAGTTCATTCTTTCTTCTCCCTACATCTATGTGCATTGTTTCCTTTGCTTGGCAAGGCCTTCCTTCCATCTCCATCCTAATGTGGCACAACAATTTAACCCACTTCTTCCCTAGAGCCTATACTGATTCCTTAGATAAATTCAGCTTTTCCTCTTCCCCGAAGTATTGATTTTTGTATTTATTATCATAAATCACATTTCTTTCAGATTTTGGCAAGTGTCTTTTGTTGTTGTTGTTGTTTGTTTTTTGCAGTTCGGCCGGGGCGGTTCGAACCCGCCACCCTCAATATATGGGGCCAACGCCCTACTCACTGAGCCACAGGCGCCGCCCATTCGCAAGTGTCTTATCACCCCTAGGAAACTTAAAGCATCTTGAAGGCAGAAATGATGTCTTAATTGTTTTCGTATCTTCTGTGAACCTTACATAACAAACAAACAGTTTACTATTAAATCTACTACACAACAGAGGTTCGTATTACTATAACACAGTAGAGGTTGATATTACTATTATTACTAAATGAATGAGTATTTCAAACTTAATTACAGGAAATGAGTTAGGATTTATAAAATGCTTAGCTTAGGACCTTGCACTGAGTAAATGTTAAGACAGGTGTTTTTTAAAATAAAATGAAAGGTTGATAGGACATGAGTTTGAATTTGGGACAGCTATTGTTATTATAATTAATGAAAACTGGGTGTATAATTTATTAATAGACTCAGAGAACCCTTTCTTCTTTATCACTAGACTTTTACTAATGTGGAATCATGGGTAGAAACATTGCTTTCTTTTTATATTCTGTTCCTTTTTCTAATTACATATCATTTCTCTCACAGAGATAGTTAAATCTCATTATATTTAATGATTTATCCATTTTCGGCTATAACAGTTTTATCAGTGACTCCTTGTGTTATAATCTCATTATTTCACAAAATTATATCCTATTTGTTAAGAATAGTAACTGTTACCATGATTTTATCTTCTTCAATGCTCTTTTTAATGTCAATGTCATAGCTCTCTTTGTGAAAAGATTAGACATTTTTTCCTCTTCATTTAGTCTAATTCTCTTCAATGTTGCTTATATTATGTAGTGTCTTTTACTGTATTTTGCTATTTTATTTAAAGAATTTCTGTGTCTGAATCATGTCTGTGTGATTTCTATGACTCTATTACTTTCGATAAGATGAAAAACATGTACAGAAAAAACCAAAATTGTTAAATATTTTTTCTTTCTTCCAAATACAATATACTCATGATGAGACTGTAACAAGTATATTGAGTCTTTATTCCTTAATGTCTATTGAATGTATATATTTCTTTATCATTTTTTTAACTTCTTGATTGAAATGCAGTTTACAAGAGGAAGTAATAAAGTGTTCAATTGAGTCTCCTGGGTACATGTTAAATATATATAGATTACAGATTTTCACCATATATGACCTTGCAAGTAAATATGATACAAAACAAACAAAAACTTGTGTAAAGAAGGGGGAGGCAGTTGGCTTTCTTTACACAAGTTTTTGTTTTGTGGTTGACGCCTGTAATCCTAGCACCCTGGGAGGCTGAGTTGGGTGGATCTCCTGAGCTCTGAAGTTCAAGACCAGTCTGATCAAGAGCTAGACCCAGTCTTTAAAAATAGGCGGAGATTCTGTCTCCAAAAAAAAAAAAACAAAACAAAAAAGGTAAGATGCAAAGGTAATCTACAGCTTGTTTGCATATACATTGCATATACAATAAGGCTGTTGGAAACTATTTTACCCTATTGGGCTAATGCCAAGAATGTTCTAAAGGCAAGCAATAAATTGTTTTTCTGAATATGTCCTTCCCCAAGACCTGGTAACTCTCCCCTTCCCCCCAATTTTTAATATAGAAATTTTATTTTATTTTATTATTATTATTTTTTTCTTGAGATGGAGTCTCACTATGTTGCCCTTGGTTGGAGTGTCATGGCGTCACAACTCACAGCAACCTCAAACTCTTGGGCTTAAGCGATTCTCTTGCCCCAGCCTCCTAAGTAGCTGGGACTACAAGCATAACATAGAAATTTTAAAACATATTGGTGTGTGTTACATGAAGAATAATATTATGATCTCCATGTACATATATCCAGTCTCAATAATGTCCGGGCTTATGGCATTGTTAACCTTACCTTGTCATCCATTATGGTAATAGTTTTTAAATGTTTAAAAATTTTCAACTAAATGATAACAAGAAACTATTTTCTTTTTTAATCCTGAGTCTTAAGATCAAGAAGGAACACATTTTCGTACATAATTTGCATATTTGATCAAATGCTCCATGCCTTCTGCTTGGCATAGTATTGATCTCTGGAAAAAATCACCAGATTGCTCTTCTTTGGTAGAAAAGCAGTTAAAATGCATTTTTTTCAGGAAAAGAGATCATCAGTTACTTGCTCAACAAAAATATTCCTAGGCTCAACTAAAGGTGTAGCATTGTTCTCTGAAGTATTGTGTTTTTTATGGCAGTCAAAAGTGTACAGTCTTCCTACATTAAATCTTGGCTATACCAAGACTAGGGTGCAAAACTTGGACAAATTAATTATCCTTTCTTTCTCAGGTTCCCAATCTGATGATAATAGTACTTATTACACTGAGTTGCTATGAAGATTAAATAAATTAATATATATGAGGAATTAATCTAACAAATGCAACCAGTGTAACCTAATTCTTTGTAGCCTCAATGAATCCCAAACAATAAAAAATAAATAAATAAAACAATAAAAACATCTCAATGGTTTTCCTTTGCTCTAAAAAAAGAAAAAGAAGAGTGTCTGTAATCTGGTAACCACACATATATTTCCTATTGTTATTCACTTGAATTAACAAACCTATTTTAAATCTGAAACAGTGGTGCACCCTTTAAACAATATAAGGATATACATTTTTAAAACTTAAAAAAATTTTACAGATAAAATGTGACATTTTAATTGTGAAGGAAATTACATTGTTCCCTTTGCCTTTTTTTTTTTTTTTTTTTTTTTGAGACAGAGCCTCAAGCTGTCACCCTGGGTAGAGTGCTGTTGCATCACAGCTCACAGCAACCTCCAACTCCTGGGCTCAGGTGACTTTCCTGCCTCTGCATCCCAAGTAGCTGGGACTACAGGCGCCCGCCACAACTCCTGGCTACTTTTTGTTTGGCAGGCCCAGGCTGGATTCAAACCCGCCAGTTCAGGTGTATGTGGCTCGTGCCTTAGCCGCTTGAGCCACAGGCGCCGAGCCTCCTTTGCCCTTAACAATGGTCTGGCAATGGTGGCGCCCGTAGCTCAGTGGTTAGGGTGCCAGCCACATACACTGGAGCTGGCAGGTTCAAACCTGGCCTGGGCCAGCTAAACAGCAATGACGATTGTAAGAATAACAACAAAAAATAGCTGGACGTTGTGGCAGGCACCTGTAGTCCCAGCCACTTGGGAGGCTGAGGCAAGAGAATCACCTAAGCCCAGGAGTTTGAAGTTGCTGTGAGCTGTGACTCCACAGCACTCTACCGAGGGCGAGATAGTGAGACTATGCCTCAAAAAAAAAAAAAAAAAAAAAGAGAGAGAGAGAAAGAAAAGGAAAAAAAAATAAAAATTGTCTGGCAAGATTACTTTTCAACATTTAATTAAAGGTTCCTTAATTTAATGTTTTAAATTTTAAAAAAGTATCAGAGAAGAAAATTGTTGTCAGAATAGATGATGTTTAGAATTGTAAAAATCAAAGCACCTGTTAGAATAATTTGTTGATTTAACTTGCCTGGGATCCTTTAAAATCCAAAGACATACCATGAAAACCCAAATAAACAGAAAATATTAAAATAGTTAGAAGAAATGTTGGTGTATATTACATTCTATTCTTAGATTACCAGTATGATCACGACATTTTAAAAGTGTTTTTAAAATTTTTAATACAAGGTGCTTCCTTGAATGATTTTAAGAATTTTTAAAAAGAAAAGAGAGAGAAGAAAAAAAAGAGAAGGGTGGGAGGAGACGATTAAAATATTCTTGGAAGAAGACGGTCCACAGAACAGTCTGACATGCAGGGAGCGCGTTCAGCTGTAGAAACTTTAACATCCTGGCCCAGGAGGCAGCCAATCAGGGTGCTGAGAACCACATTTCCATAATGATGATTGGCTGGGGGACTGGAGGCTCCGCTCCGCTCTGAGCATGGGGAGGAAACGCTCTGCTGAGGAAAACAGCAAAACAACTTTCTGGCTTTCTGTTGTTTATTGCATATTCTCCAAATGATTGTAGTGATTCATCCTTTAGGAAAGCTTGTTTGGAAAACAAAAGAGGCACAGTTGTTCACAACAAAAGTGATAGTCAACAGCCAAAGAACCGAGTATAATGGAACTCTTTTATTCTTCTTTAACATAAACTTTAGTCTGATTTCATCTAACCAAATATGTTGATTTCCTAGGAGATGCGTAATGACTGGATTTAAATTATGAATTAGACAAAGGTTACTGTTTCTGATAAGCATCATTGCTTTATTCATCTTCTTTACAAAATGTGTACAAATAAATATATTTCATTAAGTGTGAAAAAATTCTTAAATTCTAGTGCCAAAAATACAGGATGTCGCAAAAGTTGCCCCAAAGTCACCATACATAGGGAAAATGGGAAATTGTAGCTAAATGTACCTTTATTTACAAAACTATTGATTACAAAATTTTACAAAATATTCATTACATGTTGGCCACCTCTTCGTCAAATTTTGTAATGAATAGTTTGTAAATAAATGTACACTTAGCTACATTTCCCCATTTTCCCTATATATGGTGACTTCAGGGGCAACTTTAGGGCACCAAAATATTTTTGGTGTATAAAGAAATATTTAATACTTACACAATTAAGAGAACTCTACCACTCTCCGAAACAAACAAACAAACAAAAAAGCTATTTTGAGCATTTTTATCTCCTGCAGTCACCTATGTGTGAAAGTTAGTGATACATGAATCGGTGCTTTTGGTATTGCTCTCATGAATTTTTACACATATATAAAAATCCACTGTTATTAAGTCATAAGAAGTTTTAAAAATGACAAAAGAGGAAGCAGAGAAAGGCAGTTAGTGAGGAGGATGGAATGGAGCTAATGGCTGTATCCTGCTGCCTGTTGACCTTCCCCTGTTTGGTAATATTCCATTTTGTTGTAGTTCAAACAGAGCAGTGCCAACATTTTACTTACCAGTTTTTTAAATGTAGGTTTACAAACATTGTTTCACAGGCCATCTTTGTGGAAATGAGAATAACTCTACGATGTAGATTAAGCAGAAGTATTTTGCAGTCTCTCCCAGTGACCATTCCTTGGCTAGCTAACAAACCAGCCATTCAGAAGCAATTTTCTTCAGGCTGAAATTATGTGCTGACCCTAGCAGATCACTTCCCATAATAACCCTTCCCCCACCCAACGCTAAATACAATCTGTCTCCTACTCACTGTAATAACGTGCAAATGACTGTAATTTTGCAGACAAGAAACAGCCCAAAGTGAAACGTGTCTAAACAGAGGTCGATTTAAAAAATCAGGGCTATTACCTAAATCTGTAAAATACATATTGTAATAAAACCAGCAACAGCAATCTCCAATAAGTAGTTTTTCAAAAATGTAGCTTGTGTTTTGATCTTTTTTATGCACCCGGTTTCTACTGGCATAAAAGAAAAATCCTTTTTCAGAAATAGTTTCATTACATGCGATGTAAATTGCCTTCCTTTGCTAACTGATCTGCAGACCTTGCTTGGGCACCATTCAGAGCAGCGCATACCACACTGCAAGAGACCCAGACAAGCGGAGGTACGATTTCAGACACTTAACACTGACCTACATTGCAATTCTTTCAATGAGAGCAGTATACAATGTTTTCCTTTAAAAGAATGTGCTGTTTTGCTATATTTTGCTAGTTTCTCTAGAACTGCAAGGCATAAAAGATTCCAATTTGCTTTTTCTTTGAAGGTCAAGGATAAAGAGAGAATAGGGAATTACATAAACATATGGGGTTCATAAACATATAAAGTTCTTCAACTTGATATTTCTTGACTATTAAAATTCATCGCAGTCCTAAATCAACTCATGTAATATTTGCTTTATATCATTTCAATTTGTTTAAGCTATCCTGTGTAATAAAAACCTGTCAAGGCTGTCATTATTACTCCCTTCAATGTAGGGTCTATTTGTCAAAATCTAAGGAGTTTAAAATGACGGTGGAGAAATGACCTGAAAAGTTAACATAGCAATGTTACACAATGCGTATAAGTATACATAGTCACAAAATGTATATTGGAAATGTTTGAGAATCTTTCATGGCAAGGGGAACACCACTGGTGTCTTTCTTCCCTAAATCTGTGTTTGTATGCAGGGTCCTCTCCATTGTAGACCAATTTTTTTTTTTTTTTTTTTTTGAGACAGAGCCTTAAACTGTCGCCCTGGGTAGAGGGCTGTGGCATCACAGCTCACAGCAACCTCTAACTCCTGGCTTAAGCAATTGTCTTGCCTCAGCCTCCCAAGTAGCTGGGACTACAGGTGCCTGCCACAACACCCAGCTATTTCTTTGGTTGTAGTTGTCATTGTTTGGCGGGCCAGGGCTGGATTTGAACCCACCAGCTCAGGTGTATGTGGCTGGCGCCTTAGAGGCTTGAGCTAAAGCCGCAGAGCCTGGAACAGTTTTTTTACCCTTTGTCTTGGTCCAGTGATATTTCAGGATAGTGCAAAACATCAAATGTTGGATGAAGAACATTGCTCATCTCTTTTTGGTGACGGTTATCAAGAAATGAATCTTGTTAAAAGAACTATAGAAACTTGAATTGGATTTAATATGCAGATGTAAAAAGCAGAAAGAGACTTTTTTTCCAGGAGACTTTTAACAAGTTGGAAGTTAGGTTATTACCTATAGATTAAAAAAATGAAGACCTTCTAGTATTTGCATGTGTGTTTACTAAAGCACTTACTCTACATTCCCTGGAAACCAGGGCAGGACATCTGCCCACTGTCTTGGGGCAGGCTTGTTCTGTAAGTAACTCCAGAGAGTTAAGAATTTTTCTCCATAATCTACTTGGATAGCCAGTAAGTTCCTCATTATGTGTAAATTAAGTTCCCTTTCCTACAAATTAGGTCTCTTTCTTGATAAATTTTAGTTTTTATTACTTTGTTTTCCACTGTTTCCTTTGGTTTTGAGTAATCTTAAGTGCCAATATTGGCATAGATTTAGAAAAGCTAGGCTCAGTTATAGACTCTTTTCCAAATAAACAAAAACTCAAAAAATGATGTTTGATCCTTAATTATATAGGGGAAAGAAGCTGCAAAAAAAGACTGCTATGTTTTCCTGTGCTTGAAGCCCCTGGCTTCCTCAGTATTGAGATTTTCTGCCCTTAATTAGAATGGAGGAAAAGTCTCTCTTAGGGACCCTCTGATTACCTGGTAAGCAATGTGGTGGGGGTGGGGGTGCTGATCATGAGGCCCCAAGGAGGGGGTGGTGGTGGTAATTGGAGGTGAGATGACCCTCCTTTTCACCTCTCCATTCCAAATACTCCTTTCCAGATATCTCCTTCTGCTCCTCATCTCCGAGCAGAAACAAGCTAAAATATAAAATTACAAAGATCACATAGCAGACAATAGCATATTGGTATAATGAAGTATGTGCATATGGATATTAGTATGGAGACAAATACATTTCCAGCTACCTTGATGAGAGATTAAGATAAAATTTTAATTTCTATAAATGCAGTTGAACTTACCAATTTTGTGAAAAAAAAAAAACAGCTTTGACATTCAAAGCTGGTAGTTAATTATCTTAGTTTTAGTCATGCATTAGTTGGTAGTCCTCTGATGTCTTTGATCAGCCCCTTTGTCAAACAAAACAAACACAGGAAAAGCAAGCATAACAACACCGATTTATTCAAAAGTCTTTTGGAAGAAATTGGGAAAAAGGAGATGGGGGTGGGGTGTAAATTGAGGGTGGAGAAGTTAGAATGGAAGGAAATGCTTTAACTTACCCAAATGGCTCAGGTTAAAAATGGGTGGAGTTGGGCACAAGCCTTGGTCTTCAGCCAGAGGGAGTTTATCAAAGAAGGTTAAGGTTTGGGGTTGGATGTTGAAGCCAGGGTTAGATTTGATTCTTTGAGTATTAGGAAGGCTAACCTTTGGTTTTAGTTATACTAAATCTGTACTGCAGACCCCGTGATTTGCTTTTAGCAAGAGAATGCTTTGAAGGAGCTCCTACCCTTCTTCTACCTCGCTGGGTCTCATTTTCAAAGTCCTTTGAAGTCCCGTTGTTTTTAAGAGCTAACCATTGATTTTTCCAAACTAATATAACATATGGGGTATCCATGGGCTCCCAAAGGCTGAAATGTAGATGACACCACAGGGACACAGGAAGTGCCCAAGAGTGACCTGGGTCCTTTGAGGAATCACTCTTCTAAAAGAAGAAAAGTAAAAAATCACCATATGGCGCTGTATTATTATCAGTGAGCCATACACAAATGCAGAATCTGTATATTCAAAAACATAAAACAAGCCTCAAAGCTAAAATGGAGGATTGGTGGATAACAGATATTCAACTTGCCCCACTTTATTTGTTAAAGTACAGCTTTGCCTTGAATACAAATTGAGTTAGGGAGATCTAAGAAGTATTATAGATTGCATTCCTCCGGTTTATGTATTCCAATAAAGGGTGGAAGCTGCTGTTTATTACTATTTGTAGCATCAAATCCAGTTCACTTACAGTGGTGAAACAACTAATTGGCAATTTTTTTATGGACTAAATATATTGAAAGCTCAAACATGAGTCAATAGCCATTACTTAAAACATGTGACATAAATATTTTTATTGATCCACAGAGTCATCACTGCATATTTACATCATAAGCTATCTTCTGCTGGCACTAATTCACTCTATGTGTCCCTTTGACTCCGTTAAGACACATTCTTATATTGCAGTTTTCATGTAGAAATTATGATCCCTGTAGTACTGGATCTTTAAAATTTGAGATCATGATGCCAACCATTAAATTCACAGCACCTTTTGGCTTTGAAATGTCCATTTCAAAACTCCTAAAAATAGTGGAAGATAGCAATGAAAAATTAAAAATAGAATGTGCTCTAAAGGCTTCATGTATATAAATACATTAGCTTTTATTGTAAAATACTAAACTTGTTATTTCATACTAACCTTTCTTATCCTATGACCTCAAGAGTTCCATTCACTTGGTAGCTGGCATTTTCCCTACAATACATTATAAGATAATTCAGGGTTTGTGGATTGCAGACATATAGCACTCAGAGAATTTAGGATCTCCCCCCTCCCCAAATAGGGTTAGATTTGGGGAAAGAGGAATTCTGATGATCGGAGGGTTTAAAAACGCAGAAGGGGACTGTTTAAAAGGTTAATCTTTCTGGTAGGTTTCTCTCTCACAAGTCTATGTTTTAAAAATTTAGGGTGGCTAGGTGGGGGCTTATTTTAATTTGGGGCCATGTAACACCACGGCAAGGATTTGTTACTAATACCAGGGAAGAACCGTTCGTGTAGGGTTGTTAAATGGTTGCCCGCGTTCACACTTCAGGGCTTGTAGACCAGAACACTGGAAACAAAAGGGTTACTTGTTTCCCTACCACCGCCTTTACCCCGAAATCGATTTTTCTTATTTAATCAGCGAGTAAAAAGAGACACAGGGACCTTCCCCCTCCCCCCCCAAAAAATCCAGGAAGGGCAAGGTAGTAGGGGCAGGGTTGAAAGCCAGAAGCTGCAAAACAGAAAATCGTCTCGGGAGTTGGGCTGCCGAGTCCTCGGAACACGGAAGGGAAGCCAGCAAAACGCTCGCAGTCATTTGCACACAGCCAGCCTCGCTTTTCTCCTCGCTACGCGCTAGTGGCTCATTTGGCTTCCCTCTGCCACCGAGCGATCACATACATTATTTCCCCCAAGATAACACAATCAAACTTGTATTTACCGACATTCTCTCCTCGCAGCCGGTTTGAGATTTGTTTTAATAAATAAGTGTTTTATGTGAATGATGTAGTAATTGAAACGGGCGCACCATTTTTTTTTTTCCTTCTTACTGCGGGAGGTTCCTCAACCCCAATCTGGTTGGAAAATAAAACGCTTTGTCTCCACAACCACCCCCCACCGCACCCCCACCCGCTCTCAGTGTGTGTTTTATACGTGTGTATATCTCAACCCCCTACAGTAGCCAAGAGAAAGCAGCTAACCAATGGGAGAGCCCAGTTTCATAAAAGCTGCTCTCTGATTGGCCTAATGCGAAAGGGCATTGGGAACAAAGAAAAGTCCCTTTCAGGTACAGAGGCTGAGAGCTCCTTTCGCTCCACTCCCCCTGTGTGTGTGTTGTGTTTCAGTCCTGATTTCAGTGTTGCAGAACAAGCTTGTTGTGTGTGTGCACCAGGGGGATTTTGTTTGGTTTTGTTTTTAATTTTAATTTTTTGCTTTTATAAAAAAAATACACAGAACGGTCTGTGACATTTGATGGTCCATCTTCTTTAATAATAAATTTGTTGAAGAGATTATAATTTCCAAAATAAAGCGGCTGCAACCAAACACATTCAATGCAGTTAGAAGGAAAAGGTCAACTCGATCCAATACAGACCGTAAGTACGGTTGCGTGGTGTGTCTCTATATAGCACTTAGCGGGGACTTCATGCAGGGGAATGTGCGAGTTTTATGCATAGAAATGAGGAACTAGTTACAGGGTTTGGCTTTTGCATTTAGAACAACAACCCAAGAAGGGTGAATTTTATTCAGTGGAGGGTGAAGCATTTGTAACTTCTTCACACAAATTAAGCTTGACTGGGCACTCGGGGTAACTAGAGTAAATTACCTTTTGGGCTCTCACCCAAAGGAGAATAAAAGTGACACAATTCCATATCCTGGTCTGTAGTGTTAGTTCTCTAGCTCACCTTACCCCCCTCTCTCTCCTGTCCTAGCTGGGCAGACCCCCTCCCAAGCCGAGGTAGGAAAATAGGGACAAGGGCAGAACAAGCCGATTTCTGTCTCCTGTGAGATCCCAGTGCCCAATAATTTAATATTAAACAAGGAAATAGTCACCCATTAAATGTAATGGTTATAATTACCATTTTCCACCTCCTTTTTAAAAAACAGTCAGCAAAAATACCATTAAGAGGAAAAAAAAAAGCCCCACCCAACCCAAACAAACCCACAAATAGTAACAATCGTGTGTTTATTACAGGACCAGGCTTGGGCGCTAGCAAAATGTTTTTCTTTGTTTAATACGTGAGGGGGTCCCTAAAATCCAAATGGCTGGAGGGGGTGGGGCGGAGGACTACCCCCTTCCCCGGGCGTTGCGGTCCCTGGCCCCTTTGGGAAAGCTAACAAATTGGAGATAAGTTGAGGAAAGGTTTATAAGGTGTTTCTTTAAAACATCTGCTTTGCTCTTGTGTTCATTACATTTCACTCCTTCCGAACTTCCGAGATCCTAGATCTCAGAGAAATGTTTCACATTCATAACTTGTAGCTTCGCCCACTGCAGGGCGGGGGGAGGCGGCGGGGGGGTGGGAGTGTGTGTAGGGGGAGGGTAGAGACCTTCAGCTTTTTTTTAAAGACCAGATCAGTATTTTCTTGATACGCTTGTCACCATTTTTGTTCTCACGACAACCAATTGAGCCCTTGATCCTCACGTGATGTGAAAGGCTTGCACTGTAACAAAATCGCTCCTTTTAGATGGTTGGTTGTTACCAGCTCGCCCATCCCCCTTTCCCAGCCCCGACATTTCCAGCAAAGCGACTCTCCACTTCCAATCCATCAACAATTCATTACTGCTTTTAGCTTCCAAACGCCAGCTAATTAAAAATACTAAGCCAAGCTCCGAGGCCATCTGACTAAACACAGGAGGGGGTGGGCGAGAGGAGGAGAGAAAAAATAAATAAAAAGGGAGACGCACCGTTTGCCGCGAGTGCAAGAGGGAAAAACTCCAGAGAAAGGTCGTCTTAAAAAAAAAAAAAAGATTTTTTGACTTTTTTTGACTCTAATTATCGAATTACCACTTGACTGATTGGCTTGAGCGACAGAGGATATTCCCCTCCCCGCCCCCGGGAACTATACTAGGAACTCAGTTCCTTTTTCTTAAAACAACATAAAACAGGAAAACATCACATCCTTTAGGTTTCGAAGACCGAGCCCATTTTAAACGCCGTTATTCTCCCCACGCCACCGCCCCCCGCCCCGAGCGAACGCGTTAGAACTGGTTTATCAGCTCATTGAATCATCCGCGCCCTCCTCCTCCACACCTTTCTTTTTCTCCTCTCGCCCAGCTTCTCATCTCACCCTTTCTTCTTCCCTCCCCTCCACCTCCTCCTCTTCTTCTTCTTCCCCCTCCTTTTCTCTTAAGTTAGTTCAAGAAATCAAATCTGTCAGGACGGGCGGAAAAATGCCACTTCCAGACTAACAGGCGGAATCCAGCCCGGATTTTCAGTCCTTTCTTCTTATTCTTTCTTCCCTTTCACTAATTTATCCCGATGTTAGCACATTCTGCCTTGTTACTAGCGGACGCCTGTAGGTTTGCTACATGGGATCATTACTTACTGATCACGGTGACTCTGAACTCTGGAACTGAAGGCGGAATGAGAAGTTGGGAAAACTTTTTTCTCTAAGCTCTCTCTCTCTCTCTTTTTTTTTTTGAAAAAAAAAAAAAAAACCCTATTATTCTCGATGCTTGTTAAGAGGAAAAAAAACCTTTGGTGCTTCTGTTGTGAATGTGAAACATTATCTTCCAGCTGTACTGTGATACATTTTTTTAAGGAGAAAAGGACTCCCGGTCCGTTTGCCAAAAGGGGGGGTGGGGAGGTGGAATAATGTTATCGAGCGATTATTCTGGCTGAGATGTGTTATTTGGTTTCTTCCTTCTTGATCATTTGGTGTTTAAGTAAAATGAGGCACAGGCTTGTTTGCCGAGTGGAGTGGGAAAGGCATTTTGATTTGCTGGCCTAATTAAAAAATGATAAAGGATTAAAGGTAAGCAATGTCTGTGTGTGTGTGTTTGTATGTGTATGTATATTTATTTATTTATTTTTCTTGACAATCAACTGTTAAAAAGGGGCTGATCCCTTTAAAAACCGTTTTAACTGCTCTTTGTCAAACACACACTCATTTGCGGTCATTGAGGCCACCTTGGCGCAGATCACTTAAAGTGTATGTCTTAATCAGTTTCTCGTACAGTCAGTAGCACCATATTTAACAGACTGAGCAATTCTGTGACCTGGGAATATGTTACAATTGTTTAGATGCATTTTTTTTCCTCAAAAAGGCAGATATTTAACTTTTTATATAACACTGTCTTTCCTATAAAGAAATTCTCTTAAAGACGTGTTATTTATGCCCCCCCCCCATTGTATAAGCTGTTGCGGAAAAGAGGCTAGCAGGGAGGTATGTATGCGTGTGTAGGGAATTACTGGTTGTTTTTTTTCTGTTCCTTACTGGGAACAAAAACCAGATTGCCCAGACAATTTGTAAAAAGAAGTACTAAAATTAGAAATAAGGAAAATTTAGCAACATTCTATTCGGAAAACTAGCCTCAGAACTTCCAGGTTCTGGTCTTCTAGATTGCAAGATCTAGGGCATGTTTAGGGATGTCTAAAGCCGTGTTCTTCTTGTCTGAGTGTGCAGGCTGTGCTTCTGGGGTTGAGATATCACAATTCTAAACTTTAAAAAAGAAATATAAAAACCTCTCTGGACTTGAATCAGATCCTTAAGATATTTTAATGCTTTTTTAAAAAAGTGATTATCCTCGTGTTGTTGCTAAAGGGATTTTCTTTTTAGCTACTGTAAGATGCTGACTGTCATGGGTGTGTTTGGGGGATTTGGTTATTTTCTCTTAAACCTGATATTGGACTGTGGAGACAATACATGAGCCACCTTACTCTCCATCCTTCCCTGTACCCCTTACTGACTCCCCAGTATTAATCGTTTTTTATTCTGGTAACACCCAGACAAGAAATATTCGACTTTTCCCCCCTTCACAGGAAAAGGTGGACCTGGACTGAAGGGTGTAAAATCCCTGGACACATTCGTGGGGCAGGAAAAAGAAGAGGAAGATTGGAAGATTTTTTTTTTTTTTCTTTACGAGGAAGCCCAGCGGAGCTAAACGAATGTCCCCTCATCTCCAAAGGAAAGTTCATCGGATTTTTATTCTAGAGAGCTCATCTTCAGGATGTCAGTGAACATTTCTACTGCAGGAAAAGGTGTGGATCCAAATACAGTTGATACTTATGACAGTGGCGATGATTGGGAAATCGGGGTTGGAAATTTAATAATTGATTTGGACGCTGATTTGGAGAAGGACAGACAGAAATTTGAGATGAATAATTCCACCAATACCACAGGCGGCGGCAACTCTAAGGATTGTGGCGGTCCGGCATCAGGTGGGGCCGGTGCTACCGCAGCCTTAGCTGATGGCCTAAAATTTGCTTCTGTTCAGCCCTCTGCTCCCCAGGGGAATTCACACAAAGAGACCAGCAAATCAAAAGTGAAAAGGAGTAAAACTTCTAAGGATGCTAATAAATCTCTGCCTTCTGCTGCCTTGTATGGGATTCCCGAGATCAGCGGCACTGGCAAGAGGCAGGAAGTCCAAGGGCGCCCTGGAGAGGCAACTGGCATGAATTCAGCGCTGGGTCAAAGTGTGAGCAGCGGCGGCGGCGGCAACCCAAACAGCGGCAGTACCGGCACCGGCACCTCCGCTGCCACCGCGGGGGCAGGCTCCTGTGGGAAAAGCAGAGAGGAGAAGCCAGGTAAAAGCCAGAGCAGCCGAGGCGCCAAGCGGGATAAGGATGCGGGGAAATCCAGGAAGGACAAGCACGACCTGCTTCAGGGCCACCAGAGTGGCGGTGGCGGCCAGGCCCCTGCTGGGGGGCACCTCTATGGCTTTGGGGCCAAGAGCAATGGAGGCGGCGCGAGCCCCTTCCACTGCGGGGGCACTGGGAGTGGCAGCGCCGCTGCAGGGGAAGTTAGCAAAAGTGCCCCGGATTCAGGGCTCGTGGGAAGCTCTGTGTTGGTAAAGAAGGAAGAGGAGGAGGAGGAGAGCCACAGGCGAATCAAGAGACTGAAAACCGAGAAGGTAGGATCGAGTCGCCTTCCTAGATGTCCTACCCTCCTGTGTGCATCTGTGTGGGGGTGCGGGGGGTGCCTCTCGTGTGCCTCACTTCTTTGTGCTCTCTGGTTCTTTGTGAGAATGTGACCTGCATCCCTTAACACCGACATTTGATACGGGGAGTCTGCAGGGGTGCGGTGTTGTGGCTCTTGCTATTCGCGATGCTAGTGTTTGGGGCCCCAAGTGGGAGGGCCTGAGTGTTCTAAGGACCTTTTGCCCTGAAGACGGGCTTCTGGCCAGTCAGCAAGTTGTGCTGTGCTTTTAACAGGAACTCTCTCTTTCAGGAACCCACTTGACTCTCCTGGTTTGTGCCCTTAGAACTGCCTTCTGTTTTAATTTGCTCATCCTAGTATTGCTGGTAATGTGTCCTTGGGTGCAGGGTTCAAGCCCCCTCTTTGGAGGCCAGTGGCCAGGATTCTGATTTATACTTCAGCCTCCTCCTATTTATTTTTTCCTTACTTTCCTCAAATACATCTAGCATAGGGTATCCTCGGAAGGGTTCTTGGTATTGGTCCTGCCTTAAACCCCAAGCTTGGTGTTTTGGTTCTTTGGTTTCATACCTGGGCAAAAAAACTGGCTGGTTTTGGTGGCTGTTAGCACTCTGCCCTTGTCCTCAGTTGGAGATCTGAGAGTGTTATCACTTGGACACCTAGGCTAACTGACAAGCTGGAAGGCTGGTAAGAAGAGTGAAATAGACGTAGTGGGTTGCTGTTTTGAAATAAGACACAGCGACAGGGGATGTGGACAGTGAAGAGTGAAACAGAGTACTAGAATTATGTGTTACATTTGAACAGTGTGAGTAGTGGATTGGGGCCATTTGGATGCTCTTTTCATCTCTGTACAAGTCTGTAGTTAGACACTGCCTTGGAAAAACCGCCTCCTTGTCGTGCTGCTTTGTCAGAGGCCTGTATCTCAACTGGCCTGGTGATTGTTGTGCATTGAGTAATGTCTGGGAGCAGAAGATGCTCTGTCCCCTAGGCAGGCTGAAAGTGAGTTGGGGGACAGTGCGATATTTCTACAAAGTTAATCTTTGGATTAATCCTACAGGTTGCTCCTTGCAGAAAGGACATTTCTAATCATGTGGTGGGTGGCATGGCTGTTTGGAAACATGCTTATTAAATAATTTGGTCTTTTGCTATTTCTGACTCGATCAGAATTATGTAAGTGCTGGTAATATGCCTTTGGATAATTATCTCTGTGTAAAATTGTTCACTGCTCTCTATTTAAACCTTTATATTTTTCTTTTTTGTGTGTTCAAAAGTTAAGTTGGAGGACAGGAATAAAGTTTTGATTTTAGAAGTTGAGGGATGTACATTCGGATATAGATAAAGCCAATCTCTCAAAAGCCTCTGTACATTTTTTGTTATTATCCCTGATGTACACTGATTTATGAATTTATAGGAATGTTCTAAAAAGTTCAGGGTTTTGATTCTTAAGTTTCAATGTATAGTTTCACATAATTTCTGCTAAAAGGCCTTCTAAAATGTTCTTATTACCTAGTACAGTAGGGCATTTACTTTTGTTGCCAACAGTCTTCAAATTGCAGTTCTAATCTGGTTTAACTATCTAGATGAATTGCCCTAATCCAGAGCTCACAATGGCTGTGGTTAAGGAGTCAGAGCCATTTGATTGGATTCACTGGCTGCTTGGAATGTGGGAGGTACTGCCCTTTTGCATTCCCCTTAGCCTTTTAATCTTCCAGCCAAATGTTCACATTCAACAATTTTGTTTAGCTGGCAATCGGAACATTTCAGTATCTCAAAGGCTGCTGTCATGGCAACTGAGATTAGAGCGTGGGGTCGGTTCTCTCCAGTTTTTGTGTTCTTTTCACTTTCCAGTTACAGAGGAAACTAACTGGATGAAGAATGGAGGAATTAAATTATTCACATGCATGCAACTCATCTTCAGTCAGAGCAGTATAAATGTGATAAAAATGAATTACATAAACGAAGAGCAAACAGGTCATGGAGGGTCTGGTGTGGGGGAGGGGATTCTCCCCTGGCCCTGTGCAGAGAGGAAGCTGTACTGCCAACCTCAGCCACTGGAGTTGGCACAGGGGCCTCTCAGAGGCTTGGGTCCAGGGGCTTGGATCCTGCAGCGCTGGCCATTCTGTCCAGCTGGGATGCTGAATCTCAAACACTATGCCTTGAGCAGTTCCTCCCCACCCCCACCCCACCCCAGAAGGACTTCTCTTAAGAATGCTTTCATCCTTGGCACTCAGAGATGGTACTCTCTTGTTTGAATGACACCCAGGAAAGTAACTCTAATTCCACCAACTAGTGGTTGTGTCAAATTAGGCATCAGTTCAGAAAATAGTTCCTAATGATATCAGGATACTTATTTACCTATAGTAAAGATATAGGAATGACAGGCTTTGCCTGACAAAATACTTTAACACTAAGGTAACTTTGAGAAAGGTTTTTTTTTTTTTTTTCTTTTTTGACATTTTCTACGATGTTTTGATTTCAGCCTTGATTATCTGGGTTTGTGAAGAGTCCACTTGTGAACAGGGAGGTAAAGTGTGATGCATGTGTTGGTTGGAAGGTTCACAGGAGATTCATCAGACTTGCTGTCACGGGTTAATTTTCACAGTGTGCTTAAATGTCTATTTTTGGTCTGTTTATTCTGTTTCCTCACTACACAAAGTCATGTAAAACATGATAAATTGGACCTTATGAAACCTAATTAAATCAATGAGTGTTCTACTCCTTTATGTGGAAACCACAAGTATGTTGTAAAAGTCGCCACTCCCTTAATACGTGAACAAAATCAAAACATGCCATAATTCTAAGACGTTTGAGCTATATTTCTATAGCCCATTTTGTGGTTAAGCCACCAGTGACATGTCTGAATAAGTACATTTGATGGGTTGGCTTTTGGTTGTTAAAACCTGCCTTTCCACCCCCACCCCTTTCTTCTGAAGCATAGTAGCCTTGCACTGAAGCTCTTTATGTATGTTTCTTAGCTGTCTTACAGTCTTGAATTACCAGATAGGGAGACATTTGGCTGGGCTAAATAAATAATTATATAGAGTTTATGAGTTTATTGATCTCTGAAAAATCGGAAGTACATAGATTCTTAAAATTCTTAAAAGCAGCTGAAATTAAAGGCGCAGGAGGTCATGAAAATCACAGAAGGGCATTTGGTTATGTCATATCTTTGTGTCTCAATACATATTCAGGGAGGAGAATTGTTTCTGTAATAGCATATTGCTTTCATTAAGATGGTCCTTGTCATAAAGGCAGTGTCTAGAAATGGACTTGTCTATAAAGGATATCATTCATTGTATTTTATTCTCTTGTAGAAGCCTTTTTACACGTCACTAGGGAATTCTGGCACATTTTCTAAGTGAGTGTGAGCAGTTTAAGAACGTATTTTGATTAATGAGTTTTGTGGATGATATATTTTTTTAAAGTAGGCTGCCTGTATGAATCCTGCTTAGCGAGTGCAGTTTATCTCCTGTGAAATAAAAGGGCAGAAAGGTCACTTGCTATAATTAAAGAACAAAGTCCATTGTTGTTGGACAGCAAACTGTTTTGAAAGCTACATAAGGGATTTAGCTGTTAAAAGTGCTGGTGACTAAGGTTGGCTTCCGATAAGCATTGACCAGTGCCTTACTTTTCCACAGACTTCTTGCAGAGAGTGACAGGGAATTTTGAGGTGAGCCCAAAGGAGCTGCCCTTTCCCCAAGGAAGTTTTCTGTGCGAACGGCTGGACCTTGGAGTATTTGTGCGATCAGGTCCATCACTGAATTCTGAGTTTAGTGTTTGAAATCTGTTATGTTTGCTGGAGACTCTAAAAATAGGCACAACCGATCAAGGGTGTGTTAAAGGAGGTAAATAACATTTCCGCAACTTTTAATAACTTTGCGAATAGTCTGTAAAAGAAAGAAAAGTGGGAGGGGGGTTTGATGGTCCAAATGTCACCAGGTTAAGAATGCTCTTCAAGGGAAATTGCTTGGCTGCAAGATGTTTTTAATTAGAGTGTTATAAAGACTTATTTTTCCTAAGCAGCATTTTATAGTTAGTAAATGAAATGTATGCCGAAAGTGCTAAGCAGAAATCTCCCTAACCACAGAGGTGTTCAATAACCAGATTCAAACAACATGGAAAGTACCATCTGTTCTTCGTTTTCAGCATGAAAAACAGGGATTGAATGGCTGAGATTTGCTCCAATTTTGACGGTGTCTGTGTGTGTTTTAATTTAAAAAAGTTCACCTGGTACTTCATAGAAACTCACAATTGCAGTAATATGAGCAACACTGTGAAAACATATGTTCCTACATTTATTTTAACTAGTTCCACTTTTATTTAAAAGATTTCCAGAAGCTCAGCCAGTGAACACTTTATAATGGTTATCCAGTTCCTGCAGGCAATCACAATGAGGGGTCAGTTCTTCAAAGATCTGACTAATAGTCAGTACCTGAATTATTCTGTCAATCCTTCTCCCCGCCCCAGGCAAAGCGGGGGTGTGTGTGGGGGGAAGGTTCTCAGGCCTAAAGCTGGTCAGCGTTTATCAGTTAATCTGATTGTGTGCGATATTGCCCTGGACTGGTGTTTACCATATGCAGACCTTGCTCTTGTTCAGAGCTGGAATCTAGGATTGTTGATAACAAGGAAAATTATCTTTCTGAGGGTAACTTTTGAGTCCTTGACTTTTAGACACCTAAGATTCTCCCTTCTGGGTGTAGTTAGAGCCCTGGGTAAAACATTATCCGGCCTTTGTTTGAGGGCTTTTATTGAAGCTAATGCCTGGGCTTGTGCCTCCCTGAGATAAATGACATTATCTCTGAGTGGGCTGACAGGAAACAGACATGTTAATGGTGAAGCTGCAGGGAGGATCTGCTAGGGTTCTGACAAAAGAGTGGAGAAAGGGACCCCTGGTTGTGGTCATTAACACATAATGCATTCTTGCTCTTCCTAAGAGGCCCTTGATAATTGGAAAGCTATTTTAGCCACAAGCACTTAAATCATAAATCTGGTACTACTAGTTCCTTTGCATTCTTAAAAGTAGCAAAGTAATATGTTTTTCTTTTTTGTTAATAAGTGTGCAGTCTGGGTTTTTAATAGTTGTAAGCTTCCCCAGTAATGTTTGGGAGACCTGCACGTTGAGCTGTATTTACCCGTTGGGGCTCTTTGTCTTTGGCCTTTGCTCAGCCATTCCTCTAACAAAGTGAAAAAGTGGGTACAGAGGTAAAGTCAATTTTATACTTGAAGTGGTCTCGTGGGAGAGGGGTAAAAATCTCTGGATAAGTTGGGAAAAGAATTTTTTGCTTAGTGATTTGAATGTGATGAAACCTACTTTTTTGAATTGAATGTTTAAAAAAGTCATGGGTATAATTGAGTTTCAGTGCAATTTAAACTCTGCTTCTAGAACGAAGATAATTGCCATGTTGAACACACTTTAGAGGTGTAGAAGAGGTGGAAGGATCATGTTATTCTATTCTTTAATATTAAGCACTGGAAGTTTTTCATAGTAATTACTGCAGCACAGCATAGTTTTGATTGCCAGCACTCTGAACTTGCCAGCGATCTGAACATCAAGCGTTTGCTTGAATACTTAACAGTTTATTCCTATTTGTGTAGCTGCCTTATATAATGTTGAAGCCAAAACTAATACTGGGCTCTCCTCATTAGCTACTTCTTTGTGGCTATAACCCTTCTGTCCTAGGATAGTTGTCAATAAATGGTATTTATACCCTCTTAATGTAGTCATCTAAGAGTGTCAGGAAAGAGAACAGGTGAATCCCTGCCTCTGTAATGACTAGGCGTCATTATAGAGGTCATTATAGAGTACTACATGTATCATGCTGGTGCCCTGTATGGAATGGAATGAATATGGTGTTTCATTAGGGGTGTGTGTAAATGTAATGGAGGATATAGATATTGGATTGGGAATAGTTAGTGTGAGCTTTATTCTCTTTAAGAAAGGTCACTGTTGATTTTATATTCCACTGAGCTACAGAGTTAGATGGGCCCCTCCCTCTGGGTCCATTTCTCTCTCCCAGCTGAAGTTACGCTAGTAACTACTTGCTCTCTGTTGCAAGTTCTTTTTAATTTAAGCTAAAGGTTTTTGGCAGCTGGAACATAGCTTTTGCAACTGAATGAAAGGTTGTTAAACTTTTCATAGTTGATTGACCAGCAGTTTGGCTGTTTGTAATGTTATTTTGAGAACTGGGAGGACATTCAAGAAGGTGAGACTAGCACTTTGCTCCTAAAGCTGATTTTTGCATATTTGCTAAATTTTGCTTAGATCTACCTTTGAGAATGTAGAAGAGATTATAGGTTTTGCATGTGGAACTGAGATGATCACAAAGCAAAGACTTAAATTTTGATAGGTCAGTAGGTCTTGAACCACAGGGATCTCATCTGGTATTCAGAAGGTTTTCCCCACAGTGAAGCTAAATAAAAACTTAGAAGTATATATTATAGTTGTAATGGAGAATTCAAAGGAAAGGGTGTTTCAGTTAGAACAAATGGGTTAGAAATGGTGAACAAACACTACTTGCTGGTTTTTCAAAGCCGCTTTCTCTTCTTTCTCATCCCCACCCCCCAACCTAGTTTGATTATTATTCACTGTGACTATTCTGGCTCAAACACAGAGCTTTCAGCCTCCTGGGAATGCTCATTGTCAGCTAGCACCTTAAGAAAAATGTGCCTACAGGGACTTTTAGGCATATTCCAATAATGCCATATAAATGCAGCTTTCACAGTTTTAAAAAAGCAAATAAAAATATATTGATTATATTTTGTGTTATACATCATGATTTTAGAAAGCAGATATTGAGGTTGTGGAATTGGCTTATTATGTTAACCAGAGAGCAGATGGCATGGTGCCACAGACGTATAATTTTACTTAAAGGGACTTTTAAGGTTTTGATGTGTTTTCTTTTCCTCTTATTTCCCTGATGGCTTCTTTTTATTGAAGGGTAACTTAAGGAGACTTGGTAGCAATTTTACTGCCTTCCCCTGACAGTTTGAAATAATAGCTTGGTCTTTGGTTGCACTGATCTTCTACCAGTCAACTTGATTCTGGTTTTTGTCATGTGGCAGAGAATTTAAAAAAAAAAAAAGTGTTTGTAGTATGTTTTAAGAAATGGACCCTTTTATATGCCTCGATTAGCAACAGACGACAAAGTTCCAATTGGTCACACTTTCATAAACTCCTGGAAGTCACTGTTTGTCCTTTTGATTAAAGAAAACTCCTGGTTTAGTTTCTTAGGAAAGCACATCTGGCCCTCTGGCTGCTTTCCGTACACCTTTTTGTCCTTCGAATTAGTCACTGAAGGTTCAGAGGTCACATTTAAGTTGTTCCCAGTTTGGGTTAGCAAGTTTTCCCCATGTTGGAGGGCTGTGCTTTTTTTGATTACTATGCTCAGCACGTGTTTGAATTCATTTGGCATAGAGGTGCCATTTGGTTCTGTGGGTAGATTTTACCGTTTTTATCCGTTCTTCACCTAAAACATCATCTGGATGAGCTGGAACCCCCCCCCCACACCCCCAAAGTGTGCATAACCAGCCCAGATTACTTCTGGATTTCCTGTCACCTCTTTGGCTGATTTTATGGATGGCTCATGTTAAAAACAACAAAAATGTTTGAATTGGATGGGTTGAAGCCTCGGGTTTTCATTCTTCATGGAGAACTGTTTATTTGTGTGTGGTTCACCACAGTACATGGATAATGCTGTCAAATCTGTGCTTTATTATAGGTTTATGACTAGCACAGCAGCACTTTGGTTACGTGTGCCTGTGCTTTAGTTCTTTGCCAATTCCTTTGTGATGGAAATGAAATTAGAACTGAATCTTTGCAGCGAAGGGGAAAATAGACACGACACATAGAAACTCTCCCTTGAGCCAGTTCAGAAGCAAGCAGTGGTGATTAAAATTAAAACGAACAAACAAAAAAATCTGTTAACTACAGAGAAAAATACTTCAGGTTAACTTTTCCGTGAAGACACGTGGAAGATGAGCTGAACACAGATGGAGGCTGCCTCCGCAACTAGACTTTAGCCCTTTGTGTCCTTTGACATTTTAGTAATTGATCGAAAAGCAATTCACATCCCCGGATCTTTGAAATGCTCTGAAGGTAGCATTTGAGTTCAGTAATACTGTTTGCTTCTGTTCCCCAAAGTGGGCAACAAGACTTTAAAACAGAGCAATCGGGCTTTCCCGCAGCATCCAACTCCATTTGGCCAATTGTCTCCCTTTACATTCCCTGCCCAAATCCTTCACCAGCCTCTCCCGTGATGCCGCGGCAGATGCCAGACACTGAAGTAGAAAGGGAGCAGCTGTTTCCATCACTCCATTGCTGTGTTACCCTGCACAATCTGCTTGCTTTTTCTTTCCTCCCTTCCCCCCATTTTTAAAATAAAGAAGCCTTCCCTCCCCTTGTAGCATGCTCCCGTTTATCAGTCTGCAGGTTTTCTATCTTATCAGCAGCGCGGCTTTCTTCGGGAGCTGCGTTTATTGTTTTCTCCCCGGGAGCAGATGGAGGCCCGGGGCTCCGGGGGGCGTGGCCTCTGGGGGCGTGGCCGCTGGCGCCGGGGCCGGCCGCGCGCTCCCGACGGGGTGGCGGGCGCGCGCAGCCGAGGACGCGCCCTCCTTCCCGCCGGGGACCGTTTATGGCCCTGAGCGCTGTAAATCTGTCAGCTCTTCACGACGCCTTCACCTCTTTCTTCATTTGCTCCAGCTTCTAGTTTGACAACGTTCCCCTGAGGCGGAATTCTAATCTGCTTCCAATTAGTTGCAAAATGTGACTGAAATTTCCACATTATGACTGCTGTTTTACTTGCACGCACACATCTAGAAACAAATTAATGCTCTTGAATATTTATTTTTTGAGCCCTTGGATTTACTTTAAGAGGAAGAGTTTCCAACTGTTTGGAATGACTTCCAGGATTTGCATTCCCCCCCACCCCCCAAAGCCTCACATATACTGGATCTATTAAAACAAAACAAAACAAAAACAACTATGGTTGGGGTTTCCGCCCCCATCCCTAAACAAGCCTTTTCCATTTTCAGCGTTTCCCAAAATGTATTGCATATGTGTAAGTTATGCAAATAAATTTGGGAATATTTCTAAAATAAACAGTACAAGGATGTTTGGCTAAGGAGGGGTCCCTATGTGGTGTTTTAATAGAAGAGAAATGCACACAGTTTTATTTGGCCAAAATACAAAGACTTTTGTTCTATACATCTAAATTCTTTCATATCTGAACGTTGTAAACCCAAATAAACGAATCGGGCGATTATTTGGCTTGACACAAATATAAGGGCAGCATTAAAGATGTCACTATGGACGTTACGCGCACCCTGCAAGTTTGCGTTTGGGTCTTTGGAGCACCCCGTCACTAAGCTGGTGGACGTCTGGTGCTGTGTGTAATCCGTGGGGTTGGCAGGTTCTTAGGACTTGGGTTTTCCCTCTACCCTTGGATAAAGCACCGTTAGATGAACGACTGGGCCCTGGGTTTGGGGGTGGTTCTCTTTTGAGTGTGATCATCACCTCACCGCCATTTCTTCCTCTTCAGTAATTTATTTATTCTGTTTACAAAGATGCTGATCTGTTTGATTATGTGTAAATATTAGCATTGTTTAAATCTTGCTGTGGAGGTCAAGTTAAGACAACCATTTTATTACTTGCCTTAAAGACTTCCTCAAGTAGGGGAGGCAGTGGGTCTCTGGGTTATTATTTGTGGAAAGGTGCTGCTCTTAATGTAAACAGTGAAATTTACTGGTGCATTTTATAGTCGAGTTCAGTACTCAAGCATCTTGGCAGATTGGTATCAACAGTAATAATGGGCTTTAAAGAGGTGTGAAGGATTTTATTGATGGTAAAGTGGTTATGTTGATCACATCACTGTATTTCTAAGTAACACTTTCGCATTTAAATGATGCATCAGTTTTTTTTAACATTGTTATATACAATCATAAAAACCATAGATTGAGTGATTTATAATGTCCTTTTTATGTGCTATTTTAATCTTTCTGAAGTCAGGAACTGGAGCATTTAAACCAAATCTTTTTTTTTTTTTTTTGAGATAGTGAGACTCTGTCCCCCAGGCGGGGGTGCAATGACTTGATCATATCTCACTGCAATCTGCAATTCTAGGGTTCAAGCGATCCTCCTGTCTCAGCCTCCAAGTAGCTGGGAAAATAGGCGCGTACCACCATACCTGGCTAATATTAAAAAATCTTTCTTCGTAGAGAATAATTTCTCCATGTTACCCAGAAAGTGATCTTCTTACCTTCACCTCCCAAAGTGCTAAAATTACAGGCATGAGCCACCACACTCATGTCAAATTATTTATTATATATAGAATATAAACCATTTAAGTGATTTTATGAAAATACTTATTTTTAGCTATCCCAGAATTCTACAGAAGTGGGAGTGCTATTTGTATTGCTTGCTTTCTTCTTACTCAGTGACTGATAGAAAAAAAAAACAGCCAAGTTGAAATTCTTAAAAAATTTAAAACACAGGGGCCTTCAGATTGCAGAGACCTCCTTGGTTAGAAAAAAAGTTGTGGCCCCATAGTGAAATGCTCACAATAGGCCCGATTGTGGTAGCCCCTCAAGTCCTGGGGTTCATTAATTACCCTTTAATGAGGTCAGTTCGCCTGGGCTCTTTCCCTACCTTGGGAGGAAAAGCACACAAGACAGTTGGAGTTCAAGTGGATCTTGCTGTATTTGCAACTTAGCATAACTGCTTTCAAGGCCCCCAGGGTGCTTAATTGGGGCCAGGCATTTTGTTTGGTGGGGGGAGACTACACACAGCTCCTCATTGTGCAGTAGAAGCCACTGTGCATCTTGGAAGCATTACATGCTTTTGTTGATGGTGCATAGTTTTATAAACTCCAAATGAGCTTATTGCCTTTTAACCATTGGGAAAGCAAAATAATGGAAGAACCTAGAAGTCTTTGGGTTGGGCAGTCGCCAAGCTGTTAAGAAAAAAAAAAAAAAGAATGAATGGTTTAATTGTAGAGCAAACCATTTGTTTACAGATTAAGCTAACTCCACAGTCACCAAATCCTAAGGACTGGGGAAGTGAAAGAATGAGGCTGGAAGGTACAGAAATTGAATGGCCAGTGTTATGTTTTGTGATCAGGCTCAGTTGTTTTTACCCTTTCCCCCCCTTTCACAAAGGAAGCAAAGTAAGAATGAATTGTTTAATGGTGAGAATGGTTTGGCCAAATGCACTTTTTTAAGCTGTAAAGGGGTGGGGGGAGGAAAGGGGAGGCAGGTTGTTATTTCTTTCCTCCCTGGTTAGCTAAAAACTTCCATCAGGCTGTGAGGAGCTGGAAAGACTGTTGCTGATTCTTCCATTTTGTTGAAATGAGGGGGAGTGGTGGTGGTGGTGGAGGTAGGGAATAAAAAAGTAGAACAAAGATGTGTGGGAAAGGAGGGTGGCTGGTGTAGAGCTTTTGTTGCAAGGGCCCTAGGCAAGGCATTTTCTTGAATAATTGGGGCTGGTTACAGAAATCCCCCACTATTTCATTAGTGAGTGGCCATGTTTCTAAATAGAAAGGGACTCTCCAGCAACAGCAGTGAAGTGGTTACAGCACTTTGGTTGAGAAGACCTGTTGCCTGGCAGCCTGAATTTCAGGATGTCTTTTTTTTTTCTTTGACATACATGCATTTTTTAAGGAGTAGATTATATTTAACAGTAGAAGACCAGAAATCACGGTATTGTCCCCTTTGTAGTTCTAGTTTGTCCTTCTAATCTTCTGGTGAATAAATAGGCTTATGGAAATCTCTAGTCTAGAGTTGTTTAGAAGTGTCATTCTAAACACTTCCCATTCACTTTTTATTTTTACATTTATCTCCGGAGTGAAACCCTTTATCTCAATCTGCTCTTTTGTGTATAAACTATCACCCTTTTCTGATAACTCAGGGTACTTACAGGTATTGTTCCCAAAGATATCATTATCTTTGTATTCTGTTCAACCATGAAAAAGGTCATTTATTTAGTAATGTTGAAATTGTTTATTACTTGATACATATTTGACACATTGAACTTTTAAATGGTTTAATTGGCTTAAGGTGATCTTGTTTTATTTTTCTCCTTGTTTTAATTTCTGGTACTATTATCTTGATTTCATGATCCTTTTTCTTTTTTTGTCAATATAGCTGTCTCAAGCTGTCACCCTCAGTAGAGTGCTGTGGTAGAGTGCTGTAATGTCACAGCCCACAGCAACCCCTGACTCTTAAGCGATTCTCTTGCCTCAGCCTCCCAAGTAGCTGGGACTACAGGCGCCCGCCACAACTCCTGGCTATTTTTTTGTTGCACTTTTCATTGTTTTTAGCTGGCCCAGGCCAGGTTCGAATCTGCCAGCTTTGGTGTATGTGGCTGATGCTATAACCACTGTGCTATGAGCGCTGAGCCTTATGATCATTTTTTTTTTTTTTTTTTTTTTTGCCTGTTTTTGGCCGGGGCTAGGTTTGAACCCACCACCTCCGGCATATGTGGCCAGCGCCCTACTCCTTTGAGCCACAGGCACCACCCTTAATGGCATAATTTTTGAACCCATATCATTGTCTGATAGCTTCTTTTATAGATCTGTTTCTTCTGGGGGTTAGTTAATAACAGGAAGATTATAAGTAAGAATTGGGGACCAAAGAGGGTGTGAAAAACTAGGTCTAAACGCTTTCATCCCGTCAAATTGCTAGTGACATTTTTAAAAAAAATTTTTTATTCATTTTTTTATTAAGTCCTAAACACATAGATCATGTATACAATAATGCATTTATGGGGTACAATGTGCTGATTTTATATACAATTTGGAATGTTTATATCGAACTAGTTAATATATCCTTCACCTCACTTAATGATTGTGTTAATACATTTATACTCTATACTTAATAGATTAGACATGTACCCTTGCAATATGCACCATAGGTGTAGTCCCACCATTTACCCTCCCTCTGACAAACCTTCCCCTTCCTTCCCTTCCCCCTCTTCTTCCTTCCTTCATCCTGGGCTACAGTCATGATTTATCTTTCATATGAAAGTGTGAGTAATTGTAAATTGGTTTCATAATAGTACTGAGTACATTGGATACTTTTTAATGTGCAAGTCTTCATTCTAGATGCTTTTCTGTTAATACAGCAGAACCTCTGTAAGTTGACCACTCAAGGGATTGTAACAAACTGGTCAACATACAAAGGTGATCAACAGAAGGAACTAGGCCTAGTGCACTGATAACGCACACGTGGTGCATGTCTGGTCTGAGAAAATTAGGTTAACTTAAGGAGGTGTTCAATGTAGGGGGGGTGGTCAGCTATGGAGATTCTACTGTATTTTTTGTTTAGTGAGAAAATAGATTGGATTTTAGTTTTGTGATCATCCAACATAATTTTTAAAACTCCAAACTTTAAAATCTCATAAAATGTTAACACTGGCATAGTCACTGTATACACTAAGTTTTTGTACACACGTTTTTAAAGAATCATGGTCGGGGGTAATAATATTTTATCAAAGTGGTAAAACCCTACAAATGTTACCTAAATTTGCTTTCTTTAGTTGTTTGAATGTTAATAGGTCCTCATTCTAGGTTAACTTAGTAAACCAAATTAAAAATGCAAAGACCAAAAAAAAAAAAAAAATGGCTCTGTTAATATTTACAACAGCCCAGAGGCTGTGCAATCTTTTTTTTTTTTTTTTGAGACAGAGCCCCAAGCTGTTGCCCTGGGAAGAGTCCTGTGGAATCACAGCTCACAGCAACCTCCAACTCCTGGGCTTAAGCGATTCTGTTGCCTCAGCCTCCCGAGTAGCTGGGACTATAGGCACCCACCACAATGCCTGGCTATTTTTTGGTTGCAGCTTTTGTTGTTGTTTGGCGGACCTGGGCTGGGTTCGAACCCGCCAGCTCAGGTGTATGTGGCTGGCGCCTTAGCCACTTGAGCCACAGACGCGGAGCCAAGGCTGTGCAATCTTGAAACCGCTTTGCAGTTTAATCCTCCCACGAAAGAAAGCTTTTTACCAAATTGTCAGTGTTTCCACAGTGCTCCTGAGGATTTTAGAAAGGCACCTGCTAAACATACCATCTATTTCAGTAAGTTAAGTCCATGTTCACAGGCAGCATCAAGAATGGAGAGTTAGGTGCTAGGTGCTTAGCTTTCTGCCCCTCTAAATTTAATATTAGCAAGAGTTCCCTGTCTTTTGTTCCTCCCCTCTAACCCATTCTTCTGTATATGTTTTTAAGTGGATTCTTTTTGTTGCCCATATAAAATGGGAAAGGAAAAACACTCACCTAAGACAATTTGAAAATGATTTTTATTAACATGCTTACACCAAAGTCTAATACTCTCTCTCTTAGCTGACATTAAAAGCTTAAAATCCCCTTTGAAAGGCCAGCATGTGCCTCCATACTCATAAGCCTGCTATAAATTCATGCATGTCACTTTCTTGTAAATACTAGTCTTTTCGATTTACCTGGAGATGGCACAGTGTGGAATTACTTCCAGCTGATAATCCTGTCCCATTTTAAATTGATAGACGTTCTGTAATATGTATAATTATGTACTGGTGATTGGATGACAACACAAAATCACTTGTCCTCACTGGATTTCGGGAGTCTAAGTGTCCTTAATCTTAAACACTGTTAACTTTTTCTGTTCTGCCACTAGTAATAAACTCCGAGGAGGTCTGAAGACTTATACTTGAAAAACTTAGAAAGTGCCTCCTCACCTTACTTCTGAATTTGGGGAGCAGCTTGCCAGCGCACATAAGAAGTAGGAGGAAGTTAAACGGTGATGAAAAAATAGATAATGGGGCGGTGCCTGTGCTCAGCGGGTAGAGCGCCCGGCCACATACACAGAACCTGGTGGGTTTGAACCTGGCCCAGGTCTGCTAAAACAACAGTGACAACTGCAACAACAATAACAAAAAAAATAGCCAGGCGTGGTTACGGTTGTAGTCCCAGCCACTTGGGGAGGCTAAGGCAAGAGAATCGCTTAAGCCCAAAAGTTTGAGGTTGCTGTGAGCTGTGATGGCACGGCACTCCACCCAGGGTGACATAGTGAGACACTGTCTCCAAAAAAAAAAAAAAAAAGTTTTCTCTTTTGTCTGTAAAATGAATTCTGAAAGGTGTTTGAAGATTTTTATTTTGGATTTATTGTGACTCCTTTTGGGAGCTGAGGAATAATACTCACTGTACACAAATTCTGTTGCTTCTTCCGAGTTCTTTGAGCCTGAATGTGTGTGCATAATTGGAGAGATTATTGAAGAGAGAATGTTGTGCTGTGGTAGATGTGGTTTAAATCCTAGCACTGAGCATAGCATTTACTTTCTCAGCTTACCCACAAAATCTGTGACTAATTTAGTGAATGTGAAGATTTTTGTCCAGATGGTTAGGTTTAATTGTAAAGACTGGAAAGATTTCAAAGTACCCTTTGGGGGAATGCGGAAAACAACAAGTAAACAACCAAAAAGAATTAAAAGTAACCATGGATCACTAAATATAGCATATAGGCATATTTTATATTTATAAACACACAGAGGCATATATACTTAAACATACTCACATAGATCCAGAGGGTGCCAAGAAAATGTATGCACATTTTAAGAAAAGAAAAAAATGGAATAAGAATTGTACTACCCAATGTATACTAATGATGGCTGTTATTTTGTGTATTTGTATCTTGTGTCTCTTATAATTACAGAAGTCAAAGATTACCTGTTTTAATATAGTCTTTTCCTTTCTTAAAATGTGTACACATTTTCTTTATAGCACCTTCTGTATGTACAGTATTTGCCATCAGGAAAAGCTTAAAGAATTCCTTTTTTTTTGGCAGTTTTTGGCTGGGGCTGGGTTTGAACCTGCCACCTGCAGCGTATGGTGCTGTTGCCCTACTCCTTTGAGCCTCAGGCGCCTCCCAAGAATTCTTTGTAATAGCGGGAACAAATAAAGTCTAGAAGAAGTGTTGTTTTTAATGTTTAAGGATTTATTAGTTCCGTTCTTGAGTGTTTCCTGAGGTATGTGTGTTTAGCCTTTCCTCACAGACCAGGATAGGGTTCCCCAGGAGTGTGTTAAGATACCACTTTCCCGTAGCTGGCTATTCTGGGTTAAGGGGTTTGGGTAGTTAATCTCACCAAACCTGGGGGCAAATTCAGCTCTTGCCCAGGACTTCCCTCTGTGGGGTGCCCGTGGAGGTCTGGGCCCACCTGCCCTTCCCACACTGCATCTGTGATGCTCAAGAAAGAGTAACTTTGCAGAAAGGGTCACTTCAGTGGTAATTGTTGCTACGTAAGGACCAGCCTTTTCAGCATCCATTTGTTTTTTCCCACTTCTTCTAGTTTTTGGCCTTGCCAGAGTGAGTGTAATGATCTGAACTGATGCTTTTAAAGCTACTCAGGACCTCTTTCTCCTCCTCATTGCTTCTGGTGCAGATCAGAGCTTAAGGACAGAAATAAGGTCCCCTTCCCTTTTGCAGGTGGCATATTGCCGACCTAAATATGGGGCCCGCAAATTGGCTTTGAAGTTGGTAGGCTGATACAGTTCTACAGTGTGAACCTTTTTTGTGTTACTTGGCGTTATAAGGAACGGAAAGCAGAAAAAGGTGTGGTGAGGTTTAGGAGGTCATGGGACAGATGAGGTTGTTATGCGGCTATTAATAAGGTCTGTTTTGAACGGGGGGGCCTATGGCACAGTGGTCTAAGAAGGCAAGCAACATGGAATAGAGAGATGCCCAAATGTTTAGACATCAGTACATATCATAATGTTTAGAAAGCGTAGAGAAATGAGCCAAATTTATGTGTTATATTTACCACATATCAGTTGCTTTAATATTTGACTTAGCACATTTCGAATGGCCTGAGAAATGAGGTTGAGGTTGTCTTGCATGGTAAGGAAGATAAGCAGAAGCCATGCTGGGATGGTGATTTTCAGTTTATGGAAAATCTGTATAAGACAGGCCAAGAGAATGTTCTTTCTGAGGGCAGAGGCTGTTATTGCTAGTAGCTTGGGGGAGCAGGATACACCAAGGTCAGCCACTCCAAAGCAGAGGTGGTCTTTGGTCTGATCCTGTTGGCTAAGTTCCATTTATTTATTTATTTATTTATTTATTTATTTATTTATTTTTTTGGTAGAGACAGAGTCTCACTTTATCGCCCTCGGTGGAGTGCTGTGGCATCACACAGCTCACAGCAACCTCCAACTCCTGGGCTTAGGCGATTCTCTTGCCTCAGCCTCCCCAGTAGCTGGGACTACAGGCGCCCGCCACAATGCCCGGCTATTTTTCTGTTTTGCAGTTGGGCCGAGGCTAGGTTTGAACCTACCACCTTCGGTATGTGGGGCCGGCACCCTACTCGATGAGCCACAGGCGCCGCCCTAAGTTCCATTTATTTAATTTATTTAGTCATAAAAGGTGATTTATTGGGGAACTTACAGACAAAAATGTCTTGGGTAACAGCAAGCTAGGTAGACCTCCCTACTGCTTGGCTAAGTTCCTATTTAAAATATCTTTTTTATGCAGTATGTCTCCAAAGGCTGTGGCTGATAGTGGCCATGAGATTTCCAACTAATTGGAGAGCCATCTGGAGAGACTGACAGCTCAGGTCAGCACAATGACTGAGGCTGCCACTTGCCTTTCCTATAATGTTTTAGGATCTGGGCTCAGCCTTGCACCTAAATCCAGTTTTCCATCAATTTCTGTGTAAATGGGTGTATTGGATCAGTTTCCCTTGGTTTTCTTTCACACTAAGCTTTTGTTGCAAAAAAGTTAAAAAAAAAAAAAAAGAAAAAAGAAAAAGAAAAATGAATAAAAGAAAAACAAAAAATCTTTCGATATTTTCCTATCCACTTAGAGCCAAATTTTTCTCCTTTTTTCAAAAGATTTGCCCTCTGCTAGCAATCCATTGAATGACTCTTTTGAGACTTTAAGATGGCACCACCACCTCATCCTGAGCAGACTCTTAAAGGCCCAAGATGTAGAGTTCAAAGCTAGAGACTGTCGGGTAAGAAGAGAGTCATGGGAGCTTTCCTGGTGCCTGAAATCAACCCTGCTTTGCAGTTCTCTCTTCTGCCTGTTTGTAAAGCTGGGTTTGGAGAGAACTTTTGTAGATGTTTCTTAAGGATACTTGGAGCTAGTAACAAGGTGTAAGTGATGAAGTTAAAGCAAGATCTGACTTTTTTTCTGATTTAAGGGACTTCTAGGTGAGATTAAAATAGACCTCATGAGAAAATGAGATCCTGAAGGTTGATAACTGTCATTAAGTTGTGGTGTGAGTCAGACTTGAGAGCAGTGTAAATGTTACATATGTCTATTTTTTGTATTTGTTAATATATTTTTATATATTTGTACATTTATGTAAGTTTCTAGAAATTTCTGCAAATTTCTGATATACTTGATGCAATTAATTTGAGGAATAAAAATAATTAATAGAAATGGTGTGTATAATCAATGAAGATGATTTAAGGGCAGCTGTACAAGGTCAAGGCCATTGGCATTCCAAGGACCCAAGTCCAAAAGGTAATGGGTATGATAAACTCTTCATAATTTATGTGAGTGGTGGTACTTTTTATTGCCCCTGAAGCATTGACGTGGGGAGAGGAGAGGGTTTTAGAGCTGATAGAGAACAGGGTTGTGCTATTTTCTGTTGGAAATCTTGTCACATCGTAGGACATAGTGGGAAGAGTTTGATTAGAAAAACAGAGCAGATTTACCTACTTGTTGGGAACCTGTTCTGTTGATGTTTCTGTAAGACGTGAGGAAAGTATTGAAGCATGGGGTCTGATGTTGCTGTGGTTTTGAAGCCCTGTCACACGTTGGAAAGCTGTGTCAAGTATAAGCTTGAGATGGAAAGTAAGAGCAGATTCAGCAGGGGATGCTGACTGGAGAGGAGAGTCAAACCCTGGAATCCTGATTGATTGGAGGTCTGCCCTTTTTTTCTGGACACGTTTCTAGTCTTTTTCTGGGTGGACTGCACATGCTATTGAATCCACTCAGATATCTCACATGGAGTGATAGAACGTGTCCTGCATAGACCACGTCCAGACTGGATTGGGAGTTTGGCCTGGGCCAGGTTGTACAGGGTCTTGTAGGTCATGCTATGGAGAAAGAGAATGTTTTTTCTTTCTTTTTTTTTTTTTTAACAGTCAGGGTCTTGCTCTGTTGCCTAGACTAGAATGTAATGGCATGATCATAGTTCACTGCAGCCTTGAACTTGTAGGCTCAAGTGATCCTCCTGCCTCAGCCTCTCCAGTAGCTGGGACTACAGGCATGCACCACTCTGCCTGGCTAATTTTATTTTTCATAGAGATGGGGAGGGTCCCATTCTGTTGTGCAGACTAGTCTTGAACTCCTGGCCTCAAGTAATTATCCTGTCTTGGTGCCTTCTAAAATGTTGAGATTACAGCAATGAGCCACAGCACCTGGCTTGATTTGTTTTTACATTTACTTTTGACTACTGTGTAGAGAACTAGAGAGGGGCAAGAAAAGGACTAGAGAAATCAATTATATATGTGTATGTATATATATATATATATATATTTTTTTTTTTTTTTTTTTTTTGCAGTTTTGGCTGGGGCTAGGTTTGAACCCACCACTTCTGGCATATGGGGCCACCGCCCTACTCCTTTGAGCCACAGGTGCCACTTGAGAAATAGATTATAAAACTTCCTGTTGTCTTGGTGAGAGAAGATAGACTTCTTTGGCAGGCATGGAGGTGGTGAGAAGTGGTCACGTGGTCCTAATGAGACTGGGACATGGATATGGTATCGTGAATGAATGAGAATTATCGAAAACATCTGAAATTTGAAGGTGGGTGGAATCAAGAGGGGTGACTCACTTTTGTGATATTCCATGGCTGCCAAGTGATGATGTTTGGTTAGGTGGCAGGGCAGGATGGGAGAAATAAGTATAGTTGGGAAAGACTAGGGCTCAGAGCTGAGTGCATGAAGTATTAGGAGGAACCAGGACTGGGTCCATTGAGGAGAAGGAAAACCCAGCTAGGCTAGTGTTGTTGTTGTTGTTGTTGTTTTGAGACAGAGTCTCACTTTGTTGCCCTGGGTAGAGTGCTATAGAGTCATAGCTCACAGCAACCTCAAACTCTTGGGCTTGAGTGATCTTCTTGCCTCAGCTTTCCAAGTAGCTGGGACTACAGGCACCTGCCACAATGCCCAGCTAGTTCCAGCTAATTTTTCTATTTTTAGTAGAGATGGGGATCTCGCACTCTTGCTCAGGCTGGTCTCAAACTCCTGAGCTGAAGCAATCTACCCACCTGGGCCTCCCAGAGTGCTGGGATCATAGGCATGAGCTACCATGCACAGCCTCAGGCTAGTGTTTCTGGAAAGCAAGTAAAGAGACATCCTAGCAAAGAGAGTGTAATTGGCATTTGAAAATGAGACTCAGAATTGGTTTTTGGTGACTTTAGTACAAATGGTCCTGGGGTTAGGGCTAGGGGTAGGGAAATAATAAGCCTGATTGGAGTGCTTGGATTTTTTTTTGTGGGAGGTGAACACAGGCAGAACATGAGTATAGCAGTCTTTTCTTTAAGGGGCAATATGAGGTCAGGGAATATCTATCATTGTATGCTGTTGGGAATGAGGGGCTGGTGGTGGAGAAAACCTGATTATACTGGGGGTTGGAGGTAAGGTGCTGGAATAGGCATAGGAGTTGAGATGGAGATAATCTGGTCCATGGATGCAGTGGGGGTCTCAATCTGCGACAGGTTCTTCATTATAACAGGAGAAAGTTAGAGAATATGTACAGATAGTTGACAGATTTTTGTGGTGATGAAAAACCTAGGAAGCTTTCATTTTATCATTGTTGCTGTGTTAAGGGATTTAAAGAAAAATTATGGATGTTATAGACAGTGAAATATTCATTTCTTCATTCGTTCCCTGCCTCCTCCTACAATTTAGAGAGCTTTGAACATTTGCTGTCCTGAGGGTAGAAAAATTAGAATGAGGGAGGTGACAGTGCAGGTCTCAATTTATTCTTTTGTTTGTCCTTTATTCATTCCTTACTTTATTTACCCAGTACAAATATTTATTGAGCAAATATTTTTTGAATGCCTTGTATATGCCAAGCATGGTCTGGGTCCTGGAGGGGCAGTAGTGAACCAGTCAAGTCTCTGCTCTCCTGCAACTTAGATTCTAATTTATCCTGGACAGATAAATATATTTGTGTAGGTGTTATGTGCTATAAAGGGAGAATTAAGCAGGGGAAAGTGGAAGAGAGACGTGGTAGGAAAGAAGAGTTGATATTTGTTTTTGTTTGAGTAGGGACCTGTGCACAGTGAGCAGCTGTTTGGCCTCCTATAGGGGGAGCTTTCCAGACCTGGTTACAACGGTGAAGCAGCTCAGGGAGGGGAGAGAGTGTGTGGCTGAGCAGAAACCAGGCTGGCTGGAGCTGGAAGAGGGAAGGAGGAGATGAAAGCTAAGAAGGTGCTCAAGGCCAGGCTCCAGGGAGCATTCCAGAACCAAGTAAGACTCAGAAAGGTGGGAGGGACTGGAGGTTCTGAGCTCAGGAGGGTCAGGCTGTGACTTAAGTTCTAGAAAGTTCTCAGTGTCTGGAAATTTAGCCTAAGCTTTTTCCAGCTTGCTCTGGCTTTATTCCTTAGGTCTTTTGATTTCATTCTCATTGCTAAGTGAATTAAGGGAGATGGAGGTGTTACCCTGTATGAATTATGTCAACTGACTTCCCATGCAAAATCATAAATATTGAGCCTTTTTTTCAAACAGTGGACAAAATGGTACGTTTCTCAGAACACATTAATTAAAAGGGAGTATTACTTTGCCCAGAGGGAATGTTTTCTAGGAGGGTCTGGTTGTACACACACACACACACACACACACACACACACTCTCTCTCTCTACATATGTAGGTGTACTGTTGCATCAATATAGTGGATCATGACTAAAATCCCAAACAACAGAAATTGAAAATAACGAAGTAATAATATAAAAAGAAATGCCATTCTTTTTTCTTTCTTGTGCCCCAATAGATTGCTTGCATACTCCCTGGGAGTTTAACATGCGTCCTTCTTTGGAGACCGGTCGAGAGCCCTGAGAAACTAATTGCATTTATTAAAATACCTTTTAATTGACTTTTTTTTTTTTTAAATTAGAAAAGCAAGACATAAATCTGTAAAAACGCGAACTGTATTAAAATGTTATATAATGGAAAGTAGGTTTTACTTCCCCCTTAGACTCTCCAGCCTGTTTCTTAGAGCCAATTACTTTTAACAGTTTTGTATGTCCCCCTCAAAATAGTCTCCATGTGTTCAGCCATATATATTTATGTTTCTTGCCTCCTTACACCAGTTAGAGTATACTAGAGGAACTGGCTTGCACCTTGTTCTTTTCACATAACTGTATGTCTTGGATATCGTATGTTTCTTTTCTACCTTTGATTCCGTAATTTAACTTTTCTTCTACCGATAGCATTTAGGTTGTTTGTAGGCCTTTTTAGTCAAAAAAGATGTGCCAGTGAACATCTTTGCACACATGTATTTTCAAAATTTAATTGACTCCTCCAACTTGATGGCATCAGTTTGCCTTCCCACCAACAGTGGATCATGAACTTCCCATAGTTCTACAATTTAACACTGTGAATTCTAATTTTATGGCTTTGATCTGGGTTAATATGATAGTAAACTTAGTTTTGCCTTGCATGTTTCTTGTATGCAAACCTTTGTGTCTCTTTATTTCCATATATATTGGTAATTTATAAATTCACCAGAAAACTCTGGTGAGTTCTTAGCCATTTCTTAATTGATTTTAAAGTATTTTGGTGTATGTTAAAGACATGAGCTTTTTCAAGTTTTGTAAATATTTTTTGTGTGCCCTGCGAATCTTTTTTCACATTTCTTCATTTGTTATTTGATTGTGTTTATGGTAGGGTTTTTTTTTTTTTTTTTTACCACTTTGCATATATCTTAAATTGTATAGTCAAGCTTATTTGTAATTTATATTTCCTTTTATGGCTGTTGGGGTTTTTTATTGGTTTAGGAAGACCTTTCTTACTCTAAGATTATTAAACATTTGTTTCTTTTCCTACTGCTTTTATGATATGTTGAAATGTCTTTGAGGTCTTTAACTGGAAGGTGTGATATTTACATTATTGGCTTGGGGGATCATATATATATACACATATATTTATATAAAACTTTGATCTAGTATCCAAATTCCATTAATATTGGAATTAACCAATAATTAACCATTATTGTTAACCATTAATATCGTTTCTTAATCAGAGTTGTGCATCTGAATTATCTTTAAAGTGCTTAATTGTTTTCATTTTCCCAAATACCCAGTCCCAGGTCTCCTAACCCCTGTTCTGATGCTCTAGCTGTAGAGCAGCGGTTCTTAACTTATGGGTCGAGACCCACAGGGACTGTATTAAAGGGCCATGGCATTAGGAAGGTTGAGAACCACTGCTCTAGAGGTTGGCTTCTTTGTGTGCATGTAGCAGAAGCTTCAGATAGTTCATTTGAAGATGTATTTTTTTTTTTCTCCTCGCAAAGGGCAGCAGATGTTAGGAATGGTTATTAGAATTTCCTGGTTTTTTTTTTTTTTAAGGTTCTTCTTTATAGAAAAATCACCACAGTATTGCTTTACATATGACTTCATTAAGGTGTTTTACAGGTGGTTAATTAGTGTACTTGGTCAATTGGGAGGTAGGGCAGGAAGGACTAATGATTTGCAGCTCCGGCCCTAAGAATATTTACAGCCAGTAAATGCACTTACTTGTGTTTCCTAGAATTCTAGGGCAGGAACATTCCTGCACAAATGAACTGCTTAAGTAGTAAAGCTGAGCCATGGCTTTGCTTAGTTAGCCATTTTGGTTTAGTAGCATGTAGGTAATTGCTGTGGAGGCAGGAGGAAATGTTTTGGGAGGGGATAAAGCGTGCGGTAATAAGTATTATTGCTGTAGGTCTGATCTACGGAGGTCATCTTCTCTGGGCAGCTGGGCTTCAGAAAATTGCCAGTTTGTTAACTTGCCCACTTAGCCAGTGGAGCATAGCGAGTAAGTCCTGCTGATGTGTTGGCCACTTCTGGCCTTCAGGTAGATTTTTCCTTGTGAGAGACCCTGTACTCTGATTTCTATCTGGCTGGTGATCTGGGAAGGGAAGCTCTGGAACTGGATTTGGGAGACTGGGTCCCAGTTGGTGATTTGACTTTGACTTCTTTTTTTGACCATGGGCAAAAGCCCTTGTTTCCGGGCCTTAGTTTCTTCTTGGACCACATTTTCTCACTGTTCTTCCAGTTCCAAAAAAGAGTTGTAATTCCCCCATTCTGACATATTAAAAGACACTGGAAACCCCTGTCTCTTTATCTACACTTGGCCCGCTTTGTTCCATGATATTTGCGTGTATGTTTTCTTTGCCAACCTGAGACCCCCCAGGGCACGAATGGGATCTTATTTTTATCTCCCTGCCACCTAGAACTGTGCCTTCCAGGGAAAGCTAAGTCAATATTTGTTTAACAGGATTCTCCAAGAGCAAAGGGCCTCAAGGCTGGCTCTGCTGGGTCCACATCTTTTGTCTGTCTTCTGTGTGACTATCATGGGCAAAAATATTGCTGAGAATTATCTGGATTTTCTTCTATCTTGCATTTATGTGACTTTTTATGATTCTTTAAAAGTACTGGCAGCCGTATCGTTTCACATCACACCTGCTTTCTCAGATCTGGTAGAGCATGTCTGTTGAATTTTTAAGGAATAAAGATAAAGATGATTTATCCAGAATGGTCATGCTGTGTCAGAATAACAGATTGCACTGGCACCCTGTTTGCTGGCATATTTTTGTCTGATGGTTTCTTTGTTACTCACAAAATTTCCAGGGTTAAAATGGAAGGCTACTCTTAAAAAAAAAAAGTCACTATTCAAAAGTAAGAGGGAGGCCAGGCACATTGGCTCACACCTGTCATCCTAGCACTCTGGGAGCCCAAGGCAGGTGGATTGGTTGAGTTCAGGGGTTCGAGACCAGCCTGCGCAAGAGCCAGACCACTCCCACCCCTACCCTCCCACTCTGGTCTCTACTAAAAATAGAAAAACTAGCTGGGTGTTGTGGCAGGCGCCTAGAGTTCCAGCTGCTTGGGAGGTTGAGGCAAGAAGATCTCTTGAGGCCTAGAGTTGGAGGTTGCTGTGAGCTATGACACCATGGCACTCTACCCAGGGTGACAGAGTGAGACTCTGACTCAAGAAAAAAAAAATTAAGAGGAAAGTGTCTATTATAATTTATAGCTTAGGTATGACCTTGGGAAAATAGTTTAAAATAAATCAACAATCTCCAGTTCAAGAGTTTGGAATATAATAAGGTATTAGGAATGCAAGCATGAATTTGGCCCCATTATCTCTGTTGTGTAAGAACCTGAGGCACAGCCCATTCTGACAACATTGGTGTATAATCATTGATTACAATCATATGTCATTAATAACCATAATTGTTATTAAAAAGAGCTGTGGTTTTATTTTTTACCTTGAAGATGCCCATTAAACCCAACATGTTATTAAAATATGTTTTTCCAAAAAATATACTTGCCAGTATACATTCAGAGGATTTAAGATAAATGTGTATTTTCTGTGAAAGTCTATTTCAGCTGAACCAATTCTAATGTTGCTATGTTAAGTAGGCATAGCACCATTGTGGTTCCTGTGAAAGCCTCTAAATCAGTGGTTATCAACCTATGGGTCGCAACCCACAGGAACTGGATTAAAGGGCCATGGCATTAGGAAGGGTGAGAACCACTGTTCTAAATTGTGTGTCTTTATTAGCATTGAAAGAGTTCTTGCTGGAAAAGTGGTAGACACAGGAAACCTCATAATCAGATGCATTACAAAAGAAGATGATGATGCCCATTAATAAAAAAGTCTTAACAACTTTTGGAGTGAGCTTTTCATATAGCATCAATAAAGTCTGGGAATAGTGTCCTTTTTGAGACACCAGCCTTCCTGCCAAGTAAGATTCCCAAATAAATTGCTTGCTTCAGAAGGCTATTTCCTTTCTAATAATCGATAATTTTTAATCTCTGTATAATGCCTAGCATCTAGCTGTTCAAGGAATGTTTGTTGAATTCAATAGCACCTTAAATTTGGTTAGTAATTCCAAAGTGATATCCTATTGGTTTTTATGATAGCTTTCCAAGGTTGTAAGTGAACATGTTATTGCTGTGGTTTGCAGATGAAGAAACAGATTTAGAATGAATGCCAGTGCTTTTTAGTCTAGCAAATCTTTTATGGAGTATGGACTATAGTGAAAAAGAGGCTTAGGATTTGTCTTTGAATTTGTCACTAGATCAGCAGTTCTCCTCTCTTTTGTAGGTTAGGATTTTACTGAGCATCTATGGACCTTCTGTCTAGAAAAAGAAAGTACACAAACACGCACACCTTTTGCTTCTGTAATTACAGGGCTTCTCAGACTCTACAGAAGTCTTTGAACCCCAGGTAAAGAATCTGTGATTTAACAATTGCTTGTCAACAAGCCCTTGAATTAAGTGACTTACTTAGGGGCCAAACAGCTTAACCACTGAGAAGCAACAGGAAATCCATGCTTCTTTTTTCTTCCCTAATGTTTTCCCCACCACCCCATGCTGATTTTGAAATGATGAACAACAAATGAAATAATAGCACAACACTTTGTAAATATAGAGTGTTCTGCAGATACGAATACAAACAAATCTGTAAGTGGCAGGGAAACCCAGGCTACACATTTTGCAGTGTGGCTTATGTTTGTATATTAGGGAGCCTGCTGGAACCCCACTAAACTGTTAGTTGCCAGCTGTTTAGTTTAATCTGATCATTTACAAAATTATGGCAATCCTCAACTGGCGTGTTAAATACAGATATAACTGAAATGAATGCTGTGGCTGTGGCATATATTTTTGCAAATGCTTTCTATGTACGGGTCATAAGAGTTGGTATAATTCTAATTGCAGAAATATCAGTGGGATTTATATCTGTCTTCCTGAGATAGTTGGAAAGAAGAAATCTATGTACTTAGAGAGTGGGTGTTTGGATTTTTATTCTACATTGGAAAGAACCATGTTAATTTGAAGAAGCTCATTAATGTGCAGGTTAGCACTAAGTATTTTCCCTTAATTAGATTTTGGTGGATGGCAGAAGTATTAGCAATGGAGTATACGTGATGAAATTTTATAAAATAACTGATCTTGAGGTAGAGAAAAAGCAATGGATGTTTGTGCTGCGCATATTAATTTAAAAATAATTCAATCACAACTCCATTTATTTCATTCCAGCATTAAAAAGGGACGTGGAGAAGGCTCGTCTGTCTTATTCACCAAATAGCAGTTTTGCAGACCCTTACAAGTTCCCATATGTTAGTGAAAAACATTTTCCAAGAAATTGGCAGCATTGCACTTTGTAGCTGACGCCAGCTTCTTTCTTGGGCCAATTCAACAGAGAGGAGAGAAAAAAAATGTCTTGTTTTAGTGGCTGAATTACTCTGACAAGCTTTCACATCGCCCCTCCTCTTATTAATATTCTTTTTGATGTGAGCTTGTAAAACAGAGGATTGGCTGTTAATCTCCAAGATCTCAAGGGCTTTTGGCAGTGGCCCATAATTGATGTGTTCACATGGCTGTTGTCTGACTACTAATGATTAGACAGCAGTGTTATCAACCAGCTCAATCAGTGTTGCTTATAAATCACACTGGATAAACTGCAGTTTCATTTCTTCAAAGAGTCCGTACATGTCTGCATACTTTGATGGAACTGCCAGAGGCATTTCATGATTCTGTGACAGCTTAGATTAGGTTTATTTTTCATTTCTGTTTGACAAAATATTCGACTTTCTAACGCATGTGAAAGAAATTTTATTGTTGTTCCCCTAACAAGGCATTTGGAAAAAGATTACCTGCTTTCGATGGGAAGATATACCGGTTGGGATGGCAGGTCATACTTTTTTGCTTTGGCTACATACTCCGTGGTAGATGAAGTGGGGCTGTGGCGCTCTGAAAGAACAAAGAGGCCACCAGGGAAGAAGTTCTCAGAACGTGGACCTGTGCTCAGATTATGACATGGTAGGGTAGGCCATCTAGAATTGTGGGATTGCACTAATTGTTCAGTGATAGTAGGGGCTGACCCCAGCTATCAAGGTATGACTCTGCTTTATAGAAGAGCAAGAGCAAAGAAGAAGGTTTTACAAGAGGGAAAGTTAATAGCTACAGAAATTATATCCATTGTTCTCCTTCTCTGCCCATATGGGGACAATTGTCTGCCTACAGATACACCCAGAGTCCCCCATCTGCTTAGAATTCTGCATGTAGGAGATGAAACCAGGTTGCATGTTGCCTACACATGGTGGGGCTTTGGGAATTTCAGCTAAGTTTTGGGTGTTTATTTGGCCACAGACTCCTGTGGTCTTGAGCTAACCTTCCCCATCTTAAAAGCAACAACAACAAAACAACTACTTGCTAATGTCATTTTGCTATGCTTTTATAATTTTGCATATGGTTGGGTACTATTGTTTGAGAGCTTCTTAAGAACGTCTTTTTGCTAACATTAGTTTATTTTCACTTTATATTTGAACTCAAATATTAGATTTCAAAGAAATGATTAAGTCAGAATTACAGTAGATCCTCTGTAAGTTGACCAGCCAAGGGACTATAATAAACTTGTCAACATAGGTCAACATAAGCACTAGGCCTGCTGAACTAATACATATATGGGGTGCACGTTTGTTCTGTGAAAATTAGGTCAACTGGCTGGGTGTGGTGGCTCACGCCTGTAATCCTAGCACTTTAGGAGGCCAAAGAAGGAGGATCGCTTGAGCTCAGGAGACTGAGATCAGTCTGAGTAATGGTGAGATTCCCATCTCTACTAAAAATAGAAAAACTAGCCTGGCCTGTGGTGGGTGCCTGTAGTCCCAGCTACTGTGGAGGCTGAGATGGAAAGATCACTTGAACCCAGGCATTTGAGGTTGCTGTGAGCTATGATGCATGCCAGCCTTGGCAACAGAGTGAATAAAAAAGAAAAAAAGAAAACTAGGTCAATTGAAGGAGCTGGTCAATGTAGGGAGGTGGCCAACTATGGAGATTCTACTATATTTGCGATTTTAAGAAGCTGGTTTTTAAAAAATGGATTTTTGAAAAGTCATGTTGCTTTTAAGAGAAGTTTATATAGTTTTAAGGTGTGTCAGAAGTTAAATATTTTATCAACTTTTGTAACTTTTATTGAGAATAAAACTGTGTTCTGTGGCAAAGATTGGGAGTAGGTGTTAATAAATTATTAGAATTTAAAGAGTTACTAGAGCTCTAGAATACTAAAGCTACTCAAAACAAATTTCACTCAGCCCTTCTCACCCAACAGGACAAAACAAAACCAAGTCATGTAAGAGCTCAGTACTTGATCCGAGTTTTTCTCCAGTTTATTCCTTCACTGCCTAAGAATGGATTTGACATGAGCACTCCTTTTCCCTTGTAAATTATGGGGCATAATGAAAATAAGCATTATAATCAAGGAATAAATGTTCATTGATGAATACTAACATTGATGAACAAGGGTATATACCTAAAGTGTTTATCTTTTTTTTTTTTTTGGCTGGGGCTGGGTTTGAACCTGCCACCTCCGGCATATGAGGCCGGCGCCCTACTAACTGATCCACAGGCGCCGCCCCAAGGTGTTTATCTTAAAATGATTTGTGGTTGGGAAAAGTCCCCCCCCCCACTTTTTATTTATTTATTTTTTTTTGAGACAGAGCCTCAAGCTGTCACCCTGGGTAGAGTGCGGTGGCATCACAGCTCACAGCAACCTCCAACTCTCCGGCTCCCAAGTAGCTGGGACTACAGGCGCCCACCACAACCCCCAGCTATTCTTTGGTTGCAGCTGTCATTGTTGTTTGGCGGGCCTGGGCTGGATTCAAACCTGCTAGCTCAGGTGTATGTGGCTGGCGCCTTAGCCTGTTGAGCCACAGGCGCCGAGCCTCCCTCCCACTTTTAAATTTAACAAAACAATTCAAATAGAAGTTGTTTTGTTATACAGTGTGGAAAAACACCCAGGACTAACTCAGAGGAGATGGTTGTTGAGTGATTTAATAAATGCTTCATTTAGGTTTTTGAGGTGAAGGTATCATTAAGTTGCCCAGAGTCTTGAACTCTTTGGCCTCAAGCCCCCCCTCCGGCCTCCGCATCTCAAGGTGCTGGGATTACAGGCGTGAGCCACCACGCCTGGCTGCTCTATTTAGTTTTGATACATAAAGCAATTAGAGTTACTAATGCAGCTGTAAAATATGACAGAATGCATTAAAATCTATAGGGTATGGTCTTCATGATATAAAATATATATTTGTATGGAAGATCTGGGTGGTAATTTTAAAAATAAAAGTAATGGGAATATTTTAAAAGATTTTTGCCCTATTTTTAAATAATGTTTTATTTAAATTTTTTTTTTTTTTGAGACAGAGCCTCAAGTTATTTTAAACAGTAGTATGTACATACAACTGTGAATTTTATAAAGTATATTATGACAAAAATAAAGCATACATTCTTTAATTGTAAAAGATCCCATTTCTCTTTGACTGATGATTTAAATCATGATTCAAATCAACTTGATTTAAATTTAGCCTCGTTTAATGCTGAAACCATGCTGCAGGTGTGTATTGACTAACTGAAAATTATTGTGAGCGCTTAAGAAAGCATATACTAGAAATACATATTTTAATGTAGACAGAGGAAGTTTTTGCTCACAGTATACTGATAGTTTGATATATAAGATTATATAGAATTTCTTATTCCCTGGTTGAGGAATCTTGGCCAGGTTATAGTATTCCCTGGAAAGTAGCTGAGGCAAGCATTCTGAAGGCCATTTTATGGTTGGTGACGCCGAAAGATCCTGATTTCATTCTTAGTCTGATTCCTCCCAGGACACCAGCTTTTGGAAGAGGAAAAATCATGGTTCTTCTAAAATAAATTCTTACTATGTACTTGATTTTTAAATGGCTGGAAGTATTCGGTTATAAATCCATCCCCAGGTATTTTGAAATTTTCATTTTTCGATTCATTTGAAAACTCTCCCCGGGTTTTCAGAGAGCCCAACAGCATGTTTTGATGCGTTGGTTTTGCCATGTGAAACTGAGCCAGCCCTGGAAACGTATGCTGTTGAGACTGGTGGGCACTGCGAGCTGGAAGGGCATTTGTTGAGCATTTATGTGGTGGGGATATTGGGCTTTGTCCAGGGGTGTCTAACCTGTGGCCTGAGGGTCACATGCTGATTTTGTGAGGACTTTTCTTCCTTATCTGTGATGTTGCCTATCAGGAAAAGTATGCACAGACTCTTTTGTTTTGCTAATCAGCTTTCCTTAGTGTTCCTGTATTTAGTACAGAGGCCCCTCCCTCCCCCAACAACTCCTCCAGTGTGGAGCAGAGGGAGAAAAAAGGTTGGACACCCCTCCACACACGGCACATCGCATTAAGGTAACCCTATGATCTCTACTTTATAGGTGAGGAAATTGAGGCTTAGAAAAGGTTAAGTAAATTTTCCTGATTATGCAGCTCGTAAGTAAACAACATGAGATTTAAGCACCAACATTGCCCTCTTATTTGTTACATCCTGTTACTCAGTTCAGAAGCGTCAGTGGGGCACGTGGCATGTGGCATCAGCCTGTCAGCCATCTGGGAGAAGTAGCTTCTGGGACTGGTGGCCTTCGCTGTCCCACCCAGGATCCACAACCAGCCTTCTGATGAAAGAACTCCAGGTGTCTTGGGGTTCATTTCTAGCCTCCAATAGAATGTGATAGAGAATCATGATTGATTCATCTAAGTTACTCACTTGTGGGGGAAGTAAGATGAAATGCCTGGGTTATAAGATTAAATGTTCCCCCCAAACACCTTATAATTGCGTAGGATGCTTCTATTTCCTGAGAAACAGAGAGATGTGATTTATCGATGCCCGTGTTTTTTTGTTTGTTTTAACTCACTTGTGTGTGGAGGCGGGGATCTTGTCTGGCTTGAGTCTTGGTTATCATCAGCACTGAGCATAAGAGCTGTCATAATAAAGAGTTGGGTAGTAAATGTTGACTATTTGAAGACTGCTTAAGTTAGAATTGGAATGCGGCTCCTTGGGTAAGACTGCTGGGTTTTATTAAGAAAGCTAAGTAGAAGTGGATACATTAATTTTTTTTTTTTTTTGCCTCATTCAGAAATGGATCTGGATGTTTACTGATTACTTTTTTAATTCCCTGCACTTCTCCTTACTTCCCTTTTTTCTCCTTCTTTTCTTTCTCTTTCTTTTCTTTTGAGACAGAGTCTCACTCTGTTGCCGTAGGTAGAGTGCCGTGGCGTTATAGCTCACAGAAACCTCAAACTTCTGGGCTCAAGTGATCCCCCTGCCTCAGCCTCCCAAGTATATGGGACTCCACATATGCTGTGTGGAGGAGCCTGCCACAACACCCAGCTAGTTTTTCTATTTTTAGTAGAGACAGGGTCTCACTGCTGCTTGTGCTGGTTTTGAACTTCTGAGCTCAAGTGATCCACCTGCCTTGGCCTCCCAGGCTGCTAGGATTACAGGTGTGAGCCACCTTCCTGCCTCTTCTTCCCTTTTCCAACATACTCTGTCCCCTCTCCTCCCCACCAACCTACCCTGAAGTCTTAAGCGTGAACCTAAATGAGCCGCTGAAAACACAGGCATTTCTCATTAACTTGATAGGGGTCAGCAAACCTTTTCTGTAAAGGGCTGATGGTATTTTAGGCTTTGCAGGGTAAGACACTTGTCATTAGCAAAAGAGACAGAATCACAGATGTTATGTAGGGCCTTACATCACTGGAGAAAACAAATTTCCACAAAATTTTTTAATTGACAAAATGTAAAACCCAATGATGATAATTGAGTACAATTTTTGGTAATATGGGTCTCCTGTTGAGAAGAATGGATTTTTTTTTTTTTTAATGGGCAAGGATAACATTTCATTTAATAGAGGTTCAAAGTTAGTGTTTGCTGTGATGAAATTGATTGCAAAAATTCATCTGTAAAAAGCGTTCTTAGTTTTCAGGCCAAACTGGTAGTGGGCCAGATTTGGCCCAAGGGCTGTCATTTGGCAACCCTTGAACTAGACCGTGGACTAAGTAGGGCCAGGTGTGGGTGACATCCCTCCGCTGTAAAGGATCACTGTGCCCAAATGAGACTTGGAGGGTGGAAATACCTTACTATTTAGGGAACTAATGAACCTAATTTTAAGGAACACAAGACAGAAGGGGTTTATCTCTGCTCAGAGCTGGACGTGATTCTTCTGGAGGACCTGCCAGGATGCCACCTTGGGAGGGCCAGGAGGGGCTGGGAGGGGCATTGAAAAAGCTTATTCAGGATACTCATTGGTTTCATGATTCAACTTCCTGGAGTAAAGGGCACATGGTATTTGGGGATAGGGTCTGAATTCTCATAGACTGTAAGTCACTAATGGAAAAGAAGTGACTGCAGCCATGGTGTGGTTATTATTTCTTTACCTAGATAGCAACAGAAGGTTCCAGATTGGCATAGAGGCTGCGCTATTGGGGATGTCAGTGGCTATTAGTTTCAGGGTGAAACTGAAAGAAATATTAGGAATCCACCAATTTAAGGAAGCTGGCGGCTCTGCTCTTCTGGTAGGTGGGGGGTGAGGGAGAACCCTGGACCAGGTCCAGGGTGGGGGTGTGTGGCTTCTCTATGGTTTGGGGTCCCAGCCCTCTTGGCCTTCTCTCACTCAGAGTCTTTCTCCTCTGGTCGGTGACTCTTCTCTCTGGGTCTGCTGGGACCTCATCAGCTGCCCTTGTCCTCTTCTCCCTCTGCCCCGTCGCTGTTGGGATGTAGAGCTCTGCCCCTTCTTTTCACACTTCTCCCGTTTTCACCCAGCCCTCTCCGCCACTTGACAGGCTTCGTTCCTCACGCTGTGCCAGTGACCCCTCTCTAGTCTAGCTCTCCCGAGTTCCAGACAGTTCTATTCCTCTGCCCGATAGAACTTACCCATTCCTCTGGCCATCCTCCCCACCCCGGATTGACACTCTCACCCACTGAAGCAGATACCCGGCTTTGAATTCCTCCTCTTCCCCCTCTCTCCTCCCCATCCCCACCCACCAGGGTGCCATCTCTTCTGGGAGCAGTGTGCTGGCTTCCCAACTGCCTGTCTCCTCAGTTTCCTCTGAGATTCCAGTGTATGCTTTTTTTGAAACCAAATAAATAATCTGATCCTCCTACATCCCTGTTTTAAAATCCCCAGGAGTCCCTTCTCCTCTGTGTGAGCTCCCTGATTCTCCTGCTGTCCCTGGCTCCCTAAACTGAGTGTGGCATCCAGAGCTGCTCAGCTCTGCCTGCACTCCAGTACCTTTATGAGGCTCAGCCCTCACTTCCTTAAAGTCTACACCTGCCCGCCCCACCCCCACTCCCACAATGCCCTGGGCTTAACTGCCTGTCTCAGCCCTGACCTGTGCTGTAGCCGCTACTGTCTCCTTGCCCAGCTCGGGGCTCAGAAGGGCTCCCGGAGCGATGCTTGGCGCATAGTGGCACCTGGCAAAAATTTGTTGGGTGAGAAAATGGCTTCCCCAACAGTGAGGTGTCTTCAACAGTAGCCCCTATAAAGGGGAGGGCCTAGGGTCAATACACAGTCCCCTGTCACACCAACTGGGTCCTTCTACCACTGGGGCCTCTCTTGTAGAATTCGCCACTCGCTTGAGGAGCTGAAGTCGCAGCCTCCCATCATCTGCCCTCTCCTCCCTGAATCACTCTGTTGACTTTTATTCTAGTCTAAGTGGAACGCCTAACAGTTTTTAAATTAAAAAGTTAGTTGAAAAAAATGATAAAAGTAGTACATGCTCCTGTCAAAATTCAAGCAGCATAGAAGGCTACAAAGTAAATAATTCCCTGTGTTTTTATGTGGATAACATTTCTGGAAGGCCACACGAGGTTTTCTCTGGAAAGTGACCTGTTGGCTTTTAAAATGTACTCTGTTCTCAACAGAGGAAGCCACATTTTGGACTGTGCGCAGCTTTTTTGTGGGTAGGGCCCTGTGAGAAGAAACTTTGAAAAGTTTGGGGTATGGTATATAACTTGAGGGAGAGCATGGCACTCTTCCCGGGGACGGCCTGTGGCCTCTTGGTTCTGCTCCTGACCCTGGTGGGTAACTTACCTCTTAGGACTTCAGTTTTCTTGGTTTCCAGAATCAGATGAGAACGCTCCCCCTTGCCTTTCTGTTGAGCTGTGGGAAGACTGAATACATCTTTAAAGTGTCTTTGAAAATAAGTATGTGGATAAGTTGTGGAAATACCGTAGCTATACACTGTAGGTATGAAGATTTGTGTGTAGGAGCCTGGTGGTTTCCTTTCTCTCTTTAACCATTCTGTCTCTGTGATAGACTATAGAGAGCTTTACCCAGTTATTTTGAGATGAAATTGAAATTTCAATTTATTGAAATTGATCAATGGATTCACCATTTGGGAGGTCTGGAGGGACAAGCCATACCTGCTAATAAGCCTCTCAGGCGTGTGTTGAGTTTATGTGAGGAATGTTCAGATTTTGCAGGGAGGAAAGATAGTATCCTGGGCAGGGAGTCAAAATTGTCCTTCTCTGTGGCCAACCTACAATGCTTTGAAAAAAGCAGGTCTGTGACCAAGTACTACCCTGCTGTCGTTCCCACACTGTGTGACTCAGGTCCTTCCTTGTCATTTAATTTAGAATGACCGGCATGGATTGTGTTTATGATTTACATGCCTAAACTTGTAGTTGAAAATACCCCTTTTAGGTGATTGGGAGATGGCTTAATCAAAAGTAAGGAAAAGAAGTGCTTTCAGTTAAGAGAAATAGGAGTAAGTTGATATTTCTCTCAAGCAGCCCCTCCCTTTTTTTTTCTTCCTTTTTCTCTCTCCTTTCTCCCTTCTTCAAATTATGTCTGCTTCCAGAAGGGTGAAGGTGAGAGACCTCTACCCTTTCCCTGATGTCAGCCTAATTTCAAGGAGGAATAAGAAATCATGCAAAGACAGGTCAGTCTCCCCTAAGATATATACATTCTTCTTACGTTTTGAAATTCATTTGTTGGGCTCATGGAGGCACACCCATGTTAAATCTCACTCTTAAGGGATTTGTAACAAGATTTCATTGGTAGACATGGAATTTACGTGGAACTTTTCAGGAATTGAGCTCTGTACAATGAAGGGGAAAAGCATGAATGGTGAAAAAAATTAATCTAAAACACAGGCTTTTTGTATCTTTATGATGGGCTCCCTTCTTTTTGGCTTATTGAGTGTCTTTGGCAGTAAGATGAGAGGAAATCAGAGAATGCTTCTAAAAGACATGAAATCCCTGATCATTCACGCCACTATTTAAAGTACACCCAGCTCTCTGGGCAGTGAAAGATGTCAGCGGCACCCTGGGGACAGATTAAGTATCTGTGGCTCAGCAGTAGGACAGGTTTTTTCCAAAGAACACAAATGAGGCTACGTGTGTGACAGCTGAGGTGGTGCGGTCCTCAAAGCCTGAGTCCCTGTGTTCATTGCCACCGTTAAGGACCTTCAAGGGAACAATTTGGTTTGGTTTCATAAGAAAGAAGTGTAAGACATGGAGTTGAGTAGTTTAATTATACACTATGCTTGCATCCTCATTAGCTTCTGTTTTGCTTTGAAAATGGTCAGGGCTGGAGAAAAAAGTTAAAAATAGTACCTGTGTAAAGTGTACTCGACACCTGTGCCTGTCCGTGTGTGCTTTGTGGTCTGAATATAGGGCCACTTTTGGAGGTCAGACCTGAACGTTCAGTGACCCCCTTTCCTACCCACCAGAACAGTGCGATAGAGACCCTGGATTGTTGGCATTCTGGCATTTTGGTGTGGCTGGGGTCATGGCTGGAAATGGAAGCATCCTTCTTGGCCCTGCTAGCCTTGAGGCCCAGAGCCTTGGTGCAGCCCCAGACCAGGCCCCACCATATCTACTGCTAAGCCTTAACAGCACTCTGGGAGCTGAACCCTAAGCCTTTGGTGTATTTTTATTTATTCATGCTTGGTCTTTATACCTGGTGAGGAGAAAATGTAATACTATTCCCTGTCAGTGCACGTAGTTGTAACTTTTAGAATGGGCTGATTTAAATCAATGACAACAGTAATAAAACCTGAGATTTGGTTTAGGTAAGGTTTTAAAATGAGATTTCCGAAGGGATTGCAGTATTTGCTTGGAGGCCCCAAGATGTACTGTTCTAAACTGTGGGTAAGAAAAGGTGGCTCAGGTGTGTGGCCTTCCAACATGCAGAAAAGGGTCAGAAATTACTTTTGGAGGAAGGTCTTTCCACCTCATGTTCCATTTTACATTTAGAAGCGATTGCCTTTAATGTTCCACCAATGTGGGTTCAAGGTCTGGCTTGGCCACTGACTCTGAACGACCTTTTGAGTTACTCAGCTTTTCTCAGGTTTCCATTCCTCATCTGTAAAATAATTCCCTTGAAAATCTTGTGAAGACTGAATGAGAGAAGGCACAGGATAATCTCTTTTACACTATATGTGGTAAATTCTCCTATGTCATTGTGTGTTAAAAAGTGGCTGCCGATGTTAAATGTGAGCGTTAAGGAGGAAAAAAGGTCTAGAGCCTTAGACCTTTAGTAAGAATTGGCCTGTGTTATCTTTGCAGCAAGCTGGAAAGTATTAAGTGCTCTGATCAGGTTTCTGAAAGGAAAAGCTTCCACTGAATTTAGGGAAGGACCGAAATACAGTTTGTTTTAAGACAGAGTCTCACTCTGTTGTCCCAGGCTAGAGTGCTGTGGCATCATACCTCACAGCAACCTCAAACTCCTAGGCTCGAGTGATCCTCTTGCCTCGGCCTTCTGAGTAGCTGAGACTACAGGTGTGCCCCGAGATGCCCAGCTAATTTTCCTATTTTTTAAAATAGAGATAGGTTCTTGCTCTTGCTCAAGCTGTTTTGAACTTCTAAACTCAAGCAATCTGCCTGCCTTAGGCTCAGAGTCCTAGGATTACAGTCGTGAGCCACCACATCTAGTCCAAAATGCAGTTCTTACAGGTTTGTCCATCAGGGCTGGAGATTCAACCTTGATGATTAATTTTGGAGGAAAGATCAGTGCCTAATTTAAGGAAACCGGTTTGTATAAGCTTCCCCTGCTCTGCTAACAAAGCAGTGATGTCAGGCAGAAAGGGGTGGTTAAAATGCAAAGTAAGAGACTGTGGCAATGGTCAACTCTAAAGAGCTGTAATTTCGCCTACAAGATAGTGCAGCCTCTGTCTAATGCTTTTTAAATTAAGAGGTGACTGTGGACAATCTCATAAAACAGCCAAATACTAGGATATGGAGAAAATGTGAGCATTAAGTAATCGTGCCCCAGCACACTCATAGTTTGTAATAACATTGACTCTGAATAAAATAAAACACCATTTCTCCTCTGGGTGTTGGGGATCTGAGAGTCCCAGGATTGAGGAGTTAATAGCAGGATGGGTGTGGAGATTTTTGGCAATAGAAGAAACCCATGGCAAGCTCCCCTGCCAGAGTTCAGACTTGACCCTGGGTGAGAGAGGGAATGTGAGCATCCCCAGGCTTGCCCGCCTCTACAGCCCTGGGTTTCCCCTTCTCCCTCTGCCTGGCAGCTGCCTCGTGCAGCAGAGCCACCTGAATGCCCCTTTGTTGGGTCTGGGGAGAGCGGAGTGCCGGCTGGAGCACTCTTCAGCCCTGCCCTGGCGACCCCTCCACATTGGCTGTCAGTTTCCAGGTACTGAATCCATTGCTGGCCAGATGCTTGAGTGATGAGAAGCTGTCCCCACCAGCACTCCAGCCTTCGAGCCTTCCTTGCTCATCAGCACTCAGGAAGTCCTTGAAATAAGGTGAACAGAAAATATTGCAGGATTTCTCCGCAGATACCCCGGCTCCCCACCCCCAGTCCTCTGATTACACACACTAAGTGCTGCTATCTGTGTAAATAACCTTTCCTTCCCTATCTTCCTTCACCCTCCCCGCTTCCCCCTCCCATGCTCTTAGGCTCTCTGGCGTGATAAATAGCCAGGCTACTGCTCAGCGTGCACCAACACCTGGGAATAATCATGCAAAAATAACAGTGAGAGACTGCCGCGCGTCTGTTCTTGACATTAACTTTCCTCAGTTTGACAGGCTGCCACCACCAGCTGTTAGACTTATGGGTCTTTTTTTCCACTGGAGATGGCTGCTTTCCTGCTTTCCTTTTTTGGGCTCTAATAGGTTACATCAGTGTCCCATCAAGATGATAGAAAAAAGCTTTGACAAAGGAACCATTGCTAAAACTGGCCAGTATTCTATTCTGATCTTTTATTCCAGTTATTAGACTAATAATTCCCCACCGAGTTTTAAATGAGAAGGATCTGTTTGGAGGTGTATTAGAGTTTCTGCCTTCAGAAAGGTATTTGTAATTGCCTGTCTTGAATTACCTTTGAATGTAGCAAACAAATCCTAGCATTGGGCCCCACAGGGCCAAGCTACCTATTCATTTCTTTTTAGTTCAGGTCTCAAATATATTTGAAATAATGATAGTGATATTGACAGCAGTAGCTCCTCTGTATTGGGTGTTACTCTACGCCAGGCCCTGAGCTCAGGTTATCAGTATGATCTCATGAAATAGTCACCTTAGCCTGATATTATTTCCATTTCATAGATAAAGACACCAAGTTCCACAGATGAAGCTACAGCAGAGCTGGATTCCAGCTCCAAAAACTGACCCCGTCTTCATTTTGCACTTGGGCCGTTACGAATGGTCTCTTGGATGTGGTTCTACAATTACTGTTGCAATGTTGTTCTGTTTGGATGATTATTTGATTAGTGTCCCATTCTTGCCTACAAAGCAGTCAGTCTGTAAGGGCAGAGACCTGGTCAGTTTGGGCAACTGTTGTTCCAGCAGGTTGCACAGGGCTGGGCACACAGTAGGTGTGCAGTAATGAGTGGGTGGATGTATGATCGAGTTGGGGTGAGCAGGAGATTTTGCAGTAACATAGGACGACGCATGAAGACCTCTGAGGCTATCCCATGATTGCTATGAAATTATAAAATGGGATGGATTAAGCCAGTCGGCTGCTGCCAGATGCCAGAGTATGAAAGAAGCTGTATTTTCCCAGGCTGAGCTTCTCAGGGTTAAGCCCCTTTTCTTATACTTTTAACATACTTTAACCGCACTTAGCCATGCATTTGGAGGGGATTATAGATTTATGTTAAATATAGCAGGATATAAAAAGGAGCTTGTAAGGTTGTGTTCAGGGCTAGGGAACTGTAATATCAGACCTGGGACTTTTTTTTTTTTAAGCCAGTGTTTACTGGCTTATGCTATGCTGTGCGTTCAGTTTGAATGAATTCTCTCATTGAGTCTTCACTGCAGTGCCGAGGGAGGGTGTAATTGTCACTATCACTCTTATTTCTTAGGTCCAGACGCTGAGCCTTGGAGAAGCCCCGTAACTTTCTCAGAGTCTACACAGCAAGTGTGATTAGGGCCAGGTTTGAACCAAGCCTGTCTGCTATCAGAACCCCAGGTTCATTCTGCCTCCTCCCCCTGAGGAGTCCTGGTGGAAACTGTGCCACCCTCTGCTTTGATGAACTCTGTTGGTTGAAGAAACTGTGGTTCAGCGTATGGATCAGTGACCTGAGAAATCAGAGTGCACCGGAGCTGATCTTTTGAATATAAGGCAAAAATAACTACTAAAACTCTTTTAAAATCCTGCTTTACATACGATACGTGTGGCTTTATGTTTGACATTGTGAAATACACAAGAGAACTGAAACCTTTGGTGGGGGACATCTCTCACTGGGGGCATTACTGGGTAGATACAGGTGGTCACACTCTTTGAATTATTTCCCTTCCTCCTTGTTTTGTCTCCCAGTGTGTGCTGAACTCCCATACATTTTCTGCAGGTAGGATGCTACCCTTTTATGCTTACCTGGGCTGCTGCTAGAGGAGGCATCTTCTTGGCCTCATACAAATAGGGGCCACAGTTTTCTCTAGAGAGAGTAGTGAGGGCTAAGTGACTGACTAGCTGGAGCATTCTCTATTTGTCTCAGGAAATAGAAGCACAAACTCAAGCAGCCTACTGGGCAAGTCGCATTTCAAGGCTGAAACACAGTTCAGCACTGTCAGTTGATTCTATAAGGATGTGGGCCCAGCAAAGCATATCAACTAATTATTATTATTGTTATTTTTAGGGACAGAATCTTTCGCAGGCTAGAGTACAGTGGTGCTGTTATAGCTCACTGCAACCTCAAACTACTTAGCTCAGGTGATACTTCTGCTTCAGCCTCTGGAGCAGCTGCGACTACAGGTGTGCACCAGCACACCCAGTTAACTTTGTTTTTTAAAGAGACGAGATCTCACTGTGTTGCTCAGGCTGGTCTTGAACTCCTAGCCTCAAGTGATCCTCCAGTTTCAGTGTCCCCAAGTGCTAGGATTATAGGTGTGAGCGATCATACCTGGCTCCAATTAATATTTGCAGAGATAGTGGATATTTAGACTCTTTCCTGATTTCTTAAATGTTGGTAAAAAATTGAGATGGTCTAAACAAAATATGCCTGCCAAATAAAATTCCTCTGGAAATGGCTACAATTCCCCACCTGCTAGCCGCTGGTCCACGTTGTGACTTGTAGGGAAAAGGGGCTTTCAGTAGGTCACGCGATGGTGGTCTTCATGCTGTGCTTCCTCTCCCAGATCTGGAAATCCCGTGGGGAGGGAGAGAAGAAGGGGTTCCCTTCTCTCACTAGTAGTGCTGCCCATCCGGGACCTGTGGGAGTGGCAGGTTTGAGCTTCCATGAGGAAGCCCCATAGTAGAAAAACTAAGGGGGAAGTTAACTGGTGTAAGTCAAAGATTTGAAGCTTTACGCCAGTATCATCTATTGTGTTTAGGGGTTTTAGATTTACCACATTGGGGTACTATTTATGCTTAAGTTCATATTTCTAGTCAAACTCTCTGAACCTTAGCTTTCTCATTTTCAAACATGGATGGGGCTCCAAGGTCCCTTCTATAAACATCGTCAATAAACTTGTACCATTACATTTGGCTTGTGTGAATGGAAAGAAACACAGTTAACTTATGAGTATGCAAATGCTCTATAGATGGAGTCATGTTGAAATAGGGATTTGGTCTAGCAACTGTTGGGAAAGGATTTGTCGACAAGATCAGAAGGCTGAATAAGACATTTTGCAGTTGAGGGAAATAGAACGGCCTCGTTAGTGGCAGAATTCGGCCCAAATCCTAGTGTCAACGTATCTTACCCCTGTGACTCCTGTTGCATTCATTGCACTACTGTGTCCTCATCTGCAAAGCAGAGAGTTGATTCTCCTTTATGGCTCTTTTTACTTTATTCTATTTCTTGCACTTCAGTTGAAGCTCATTTGTTCTCTTGATATTAACGCAAGTTGTTGTTCAGGTGATCCCAAGAATACTTTCAGAATATTGTTCCATTTTGTCTTTTCAATTTACATTTATAGCATCAAATTACAGTCATTTTATAGCTAACTATACAAATTAAGAAGTTGTTGAGAAGCATGTAGAAAAATGCAGTAGAAGGTAGTTTATAATTTTCCATGGTCGTCGTCTTGTAAGATTCTAGAATTGAATCAGATTTCCCAGAATCCTTTAGTTGTAATCAAGACTACTAGGAGGCATAGGATTTTTTTTCTCCTTAAATTTCCTCCCTCCGAACCCCTTTCTCCATTTGTCAGCTCAGTTTTAAAATACGAACTATCAGTGTGAACTCTGATCCACATTAAGCTACATTTACACAAAAGCATAAATCACCATATCTGGGGTTTGGGCTGTTAAATGCTTTTCTTCCTTGGGCTCTGTGATCAAGATTGCAGGACAATAAAAAGCATGGAGCAAAAGAAGTTTTATGGCAGCTTTGAGAGCAGGAAATGAAGTTTTTTTTAACATGCAGATGGTTAAAGGCTGTTCTGTTGCATCTTGGATCACTCAGGCAAGTGCACGTCAGTTTATCATTTTAGTGAAATGCAAACTGTAGAAATAGTTCCTCCAGTCATATGAACAAGGAGCCCACACAGATGACTGCTTCAGCTGTTTAACTAGGAGCACACTTCCTCATATGACTCTCCTGAAATACGCTCATTTTTTGTTTTGTTTTTTTAAAGCAACAAAGACTGTATAATATGTCTGTAGCCAGTGGCTGGCTACAAAGGATAATTCACAAAAGGATAACTGGGAACATAGGAACAACAGAAGCAGACAGAATTTTATGAGAATGACCACTATGTGTCTTTTTTACATATGTGATTTTTTTTTAGCCCAACTGATAATACACCAATGGTCTATATAGTCCTTTTCGGCTGTGTCTGTGTGTAAAAACAGGTCCTGGTGTGGATGTGCTTTGTATGTGGCTTTTTCACGACTGATAATCCCTTAGCAGTTGAAAGCTATTCTGTAGCGGTCTTAGAATGGGCCAAACGAATGAATGGGTTGCTTTGCCTGTTGGGTACATGCAGAGCCTTTGGTTTCATTAAAGGCAGAATTCAAAAATTTCTGTGATGAAGAACTCCCTTGCTGCTCTCCTGGGACTAGGGGTACAAGGGAGATATCATTGTAACATAAGATCTTGTACTTGGCTGTAATTTCTATTTCCTGAGCCTTGATCAGACTCATCAGGGATCTTTATAAGTTGAACCATTAAAGGCTTTGTGCGCTGGAGAAACTCAAGGTCTGTTGATGTTGGGCACACACATTCATTTCCCCTCTTATATGAATTCCGCTAAACTTTGCAATAGAACACTTAATTAGGAAGTTTATGCTTAATACATGCTAATAACCTGCAGTTTATGTGTTTTAGTGTGTGTAATCAAGTTTATATATTTTATATATCCAGCAGAGTAAGTTCATATATTTTAGTAGTGATTTAATTTATTATGGTTTATAAAGTACTTTGAAAACCATTTTTGTCCAGCTCTTATACTTAAATGTCTAATAATGTATACATTACTGTTTATTAGTGTTTATTGGAGTTTCTCCTTTGGAAAAAATGTTAAATAATTTAAAAAACAAGGTCACTACAAGTGGGAATTAGCCTTCATTTTGTAAAGCATATTTCATTCACATCTGCTGGGGCTAACGGTTGTCCATGGGCGGATTTAGAACATTGAAGGCCTGCCTCTGAGTCAGGAAGCTGGTGCTCTCAAGTTTACCTGGTTTGGCATGAAAAGATAAAATGCTCATTTCCTATCTGCTTTATGTTTTGGCACCATTCAAACACTCAAAGCATCGTATAATTGCAAGGGGAAGTTGGAATGGTGATATATTCTAGAAGTGATGTGAACAGATTGCATAGGTTCACGGAATGCACACTACTGCAGTAAGCCTGTCTGTCTTTCAGGTTGACCCCCTGTTTACAGTGCCAGCACCACCGCCGCCGATCCCCAGCAGTCTCACGCCTCAGATTCTACCCTCCTACTTTTCCCCATCTTCATCCAATATTGCAGCACCAGTCGAGCAGCTCTTGGTTCGGACTCGTTCCGTGGGTGTCAATACATGTGAAGTTGGAGTAGTGACAGAGCCAGAGTGTCTTGGGCCCTGTGAACCTGGGACCAGTGTGAACTTGGAAGGGATCGTGTGGCATGAAACAGAAGAAGGTAAATATGATTTATTTATTTTTATATATCTCCCCACGTCCTCCTTCCCCATGATGTGTTAATGTCCACCTAGGAGGGGAATTTTGGTGGTATTCAGAGAGGAAAGAAAAGTGGTTTTTATGCTATCTGGATTTGTATTGCAGTAAGGACTATACTTGTCTTCTTGTTCATGGATACTTTTACATAGGATGAGTCAGTGTCCCTAAAAGTTGTTCTCTACTTTTAAGTGCTGACATGCAAGGATGGTGAGAAGCAAGGTCAGGGTTTGTCTTTCTCCTAAAAGGTCCTGTCGAAATTAGGAAGGAGATATACCTTAAGTATAGTTTATTCTTGGGGTACCAACCAATCTCTCTTGATATGGTTTTTGTGTTGTAGAGGTTTATATTTACCTTCCTAATTGAGTGAGGGTTCTTGCACATAGCAGGGACCATTGTCATGATCTGGTTGTGGCCAGTTGGTGCCCAGAGCTAATGAAGCCAAGGTGAAGGCTTAAGCCCTGGTTAAGGCAGTCACTTGTCTTCTATGGCCAGAGACACAGAACCTTCTTTATTCCTTAACTTGCCAAATCATTTGGCAAGTGCAATCCATTAGTCATGAGCGAAACAAGGTTCAAGAGAAATGGCTCAGGATTAATCTGTCATTGGAATTGGAAATTTAAATGGGAGCCTATGCGGTGCTGATGGTGGATCTAAATCATGGTTGGCCGTGTCTCATAGCCCATGATCATCAGGCACAGAGTGTTTCGGATGGCCATTGTCATTAACAGATTCACCCATAGTGAAAACTAAGTACCAGAGAGGCGTTGCTTCACTGGAGAATGAGTAGCAAAGATAAAGGAGAGTTGTCCCCTAGGGGAGCACACGACAAGGAAGAACAAGGGGTAATTTTTTTTTCTTTTTAGCTAGACTGGTCAAGCTTACAGGAAATGACAGTTGTCATTCTCACGGTCCTTTGGAGAGGAGTAAGGACAAGGAGGAGAGTAATAGAAAGGGTGTGAGACTCAAAGTCATCCCTTCGTTTTCTTTGTATGGGGGAAAATTGACAGCCAAGACCCAAAGGGAGAAGGTAAAATGTATGCAAAAGGGGGATGGGGAAGGGGGATAGAAGGAGGGAGGTGCTGGGCAAGAAGTAGTTGAGAAAAATTAGTTAAGGATAGTGACACACTGGGGAATGAAAGAAGAGAATAAAAACGAAGAATGAAAATCAGGTGACAAAAGTTGTTAGATGGCAGAAAATAGCTCAAGCTGTTTGAAGATAGAAAAATACAAAGATTCTTGGAGAACTGTTAAAATGCTAGGTATCACATTAAATATACTCTTCTGGGATATATTTCATAAATATAAAACAGATTTGTGGATAGCACCAGTAAGGAAGAAGAAAGAATTACGTAAGAAGGAATCAGAGAACGGGAATGAACGTGGTAGCTATGGGGAGCTTTCTTGTTTGCTCAAGTGGAAGTGATTTAAATTTACTTTTAGCTTTAGATATTTTGGGGATTTGAGTCTCCTCCCTCTTTATCCTTTTAATTTGGGTTTTTCAGATATTTTAGGAAGCCATTTATAGCCAAGCTGTGGAACCACATTGGGAGAAATGGATGTAGGAGGAGTCAGAATTACATTTTTTGCTCAGACACCCTCCAGGGGTGGGGAGCAAGCTTCTGTTACCTTGCTTTGGGCTGTGCAGTTTGCATACTCTTAGAGTTTTCCTAGAGCACAAGTAGGTAAGGGTGATGAAAAGTATAGAAAAGGATCAAGACACTAAGAAGGTCTCAGTTGATTTGTTTAGGTGCACATTTGCAGGAACGGAAAAAGCTTTGGAAAGAGTAGGAATTAATTTCCATGAACTTGGATGTCAGATTTTCTTGTAGTTGGATAATTTCCTCATTAGGATGAAGCACCGTCTTCCCATTTCTAAGGTATGACTTAGCGCCCGTCAAGTTTATTACTGGCCAGGATTTTATTTATTCAAGTGTGGGGTAGGACTGAGTTCCTGCCGTGTGACCTCACTGGGTGGTAGATGATGTAAAATTAGCCACAAACTCTGGAACAGCTGTAAGGCTTGGGTTATTTTTCATTTTGCTTAGAGAAGTCTGCCTAAGTTTTGCCTTTTAACTTTAGTCTCAAAAGATAGGATTATTTTGGGAAAAGAGAAAACCTGTGTTTAAAAACTACAGGCAGTACATGAGTTGGTGTGGAATTCTGATACTCTGGGCATAAGCTTAAAAAGCTGTTGTAGTAGTATTCTTTTTCTGATAGTGATATTCATAAAGCCTTGCCAGTTCCACCCATAAGGCTATTCATAAAGCCTTCCCTAGTCTCTGAAACACTGATCTCCTGAGTCTGATGGAGCTGCTTTTATGTGCTATGATCCCTCCATCTCTGTGGATCCCTTTGTACATTCACATGGTAGACTGGAAGCTTTGGAAGGTTTTCTGGCCTCGGGCAGCTCCAGCCTCCTCCTTACTGGCTCACATGTTCTAGGATTTGGAATGTGTGCATGTTTACTGTGGTGACAAGAGGGAGCTGGAGCTGTTAATAGAGTTATTCTTGCTGAATAAACTAAACTTCTGACCTCCTTAGACTTTAAGAACTCATCTTAGTGAAGGCCTCGGTCATAAGATGTGTGTTTAATGTGCAACCATTTTCAAGAGCATTCCATTTGCATTTTTCCCCCACTGGAGTGCGTTTAACACCCTCGTACCAATTTAAAATTAAACCCATTTGACCATTAAGTTTTCCTTTTTGGGAAAAAACACAGAAAAACACAGAACAAACACATTTGGATCCAGTTACTTGGTAGAGCAAAAAGAGGTGGATTTGGGGGTTGCGGTGGGGAGCAAGCTACAATAGTTTTGTGGTACGAGGTTTCTCTAACAAAGAACTTCAAGTTGAGCATTTATACAACAGTTAGGTACCTTTGACTAATGTCTTGTAGACTGAGTTGAATGAAATCCTTTTCCAGGTATTTTCATTTTGAGAGTCTTGTATAACTGGTGTTGTTTTCCACAAACCCAATTTGTTACATGCACTCCCGTGTGTGAAGGCTGTAGCTGCCTGCGTTTTAAGATCCTAGAATTATTTAAGAGTTCATATCTGTAGTCTTTCGGGAGTAGGGAATATTCTTGTCATTTCTTTGGATGGTGGTGGGGAATAGCAAGACTGGAATAGGAAATTCCTATTTAGTCCTTAATTGTTTCTCGTGCTTGGAATTCCTCCTTAAAGACAAAAGGAGAAAGTTGTTTTAGGCATAGTGTTGCCCTGGTGTTACCGCCAGCACATGAAGTCCCAGCCGTCTAAGACCCGAGCTGTGCTCAGGAACAAAGTGTTACTAGTGAAGTTCCCTCTGGAAAAAATTTGTGGCTTTCAGATCGTGCTTAATAGGAGAGAAAAACTATTACCGCATTTGGATGTTTGTTATTCTACTCTGATCTTTTTTTTTTTTCTTCAAGGTGAATGCATAGAATCCACGGTGTATCATACACAATTACTCACAGATGTTGGACAGAGTTTTCTAAGCATTTCATTTCTGACATTTGGGACACACATGCCTGTGTATAGTTGTTTGAAAATTTGCTCCCTTTTTGGGAAAAAAAAAAAAAAAAAGCAAGAAAACAAAAAGAAAAATCAGAAAAAACATGTTATATACAGTAATATATGTAAATACATATGTGTTGAACTCAGCTTTTTAGCTCTTCTGAATGTTTTCTTTTGATCTTCATCGAATCACATTTCTTATTGGTTTATTCATTTATGTCTTTGGTCTTACCAGAGAACATACTTGGTTCCCCTGTGTCTGTAATTCACCCGATAACTATTGTCCACCACTGCCCTGCCACTCAGGCATCCTGACCCCTTCACTTTCCTACTGATAGGAAGCAAAGCCACAGCAGAAAAGGAAGTGAGAAAAAGAAAACTGGTATCTGGCAGTGATGGCACAGGTGTCCAACCTGCAGCCTGTGGGCCTCGTGTTGATTTTGTGAGGACTGTTTTTGCTTATTTGTGGTGTTGCCTATCACACAAAGTAACAGGGAGGCTCTTTTTTTTTTTTTTTCCTGCTAATCAGCTTTCATTAGTGTTTGTGTATTTAATGTGTGGCCCAAGAAAACTCATTCTTCCAATGTGCCGCAGAGAAAAAGAAAGGCGGGCACCCCAATCTGTACCATAGTGGTTTTCAGTCTTTGAATCATTTAGGGATGTTTAGAAACAGGCTGGTGCTCAGGCACTGCCCCAGGCACTTAATTGGTCTGGTTTGGTGACCTGGCATTGATGGTTTTTCAAAGCTCTGCCATGATTCTAATGTAAAGAAAAGGGCGAGAACCGCTTTCTCAGGAAAGAGTGGATGGCCTAGCCCTTTGCCAGTTCCTTGACCTTTTGTCTTTAAGGAAGCCACATTTGTTACTGCCTCACTTTCCCAGGTGTAAGATGAATAGGGACAAGTGCCCTGTTTCCCTCCCAGAGTAGACAGTGTCTACCAAGATGCTGGAGCATGGCCAGTGAGCATGTTGCTTCAGTCGCTGAGCTAATGAGAAAGAGGGGCAAGAGGTACCTTCAGCAGGAACTCTGCAGGGAACCTGAGGGCCTTAATGGACAACCATTGGTCCCACTCTCAATATGGCGGCAGAGGACCTTACTTGTCACTTTCACAAGTGAGCAAGACACACTACTTTTATTTCTGTGTGGTCTCTACTGAATTATTTTTGAAATGGCTCACACACCCATAGTATTAAGGAAAGTTGTTAATGCAAATCAAGAATTGTACTCAGAATCAGCCAGTTTTCAGAGGGGACAATGGAAATAAAAAATGGCAACTTGTGAGAGGATGGTTTTCATGAGGAAGCCCAACACCAGCTGTGAGAGGAGGGAAAAATGCTTGTTTGTGTTCACCTGACCGACTCCGTTTCCCAAGGAAAGAAAAATGATTTGGGGAATTAATATTTTCAGGGTAGTTAATTAGAGAAAGAAGTGGTTGTCTTTTAAACTACCAGAGGCGGTTTTGAATTTTTCTGTTTTCCCTATGTCTCCCGTCATAAAGAAGGTAGTGTTTAAATATGCAATGTAGGGGTTTCAAGGTAAAAGGCAAATGGTCCTGCATATCTGAGAGCGAATCTAACTTATGTATGGTGTTGTTACGCCTACTCTGTTACTTACTGATCTTACTATTTAACATAGAACATTTCTTTTTAAATTCTGATTAATTTGAGATGGGATTAAATGTTAATCCTAGCTTGCTTTGTATTTTCAGTAACTGATTGTGAAGAGTTGGTGTAATACTTTACTGAATGAAATATTATTTATTGAGGTATATCCTACTGATTTTATAAATTTAATTTTGACTGACATGGGGGAGATCACTTTCAACTTATGTATTTCATAACCGTCCAAATCAGTGATGATTAAAACAGTGCATTAGTTATCTTAAAGTTCCCATCACTGCACTGTTTTAATCATCACTGTCCAGCCTTGATCGTCAGTGTCAACTTTTCCTTTACCTTCCTGGACCATCTTGCAGCGAGGGTTCAGAGAGAGTGTGGTTGGTTCCTGGAGGTCTGTCACTATTGGTGGCAGAGCCATTCACAGGTGGCAGTGCACTTACATACATGCACAAGTGCCATCCATTTTCACATGGAAAAATCAACCCAAATAGAAAATTAGATCTATGTCTTTGCTGGACCATATACCATCTCTGATTATTCTGAGTGCAATGGTAAAGCTTTTTTTAAATAAAAATAAAATTGGGTTAAGGTATATAATAAACAACCAAACTCATCAAAATATTTTCTTTTTAAGATGAATGAAACTAGATCAGGGGTGGTGGCACTATGAGTAATCCCAGCACTTTGGGAGGCTGAGGCAGGAAGGTCTCTTGTAGCCAGAAGTTCAAGACCAGCAAGGGCAACATAGCGAGACCCTGTGTCTGTAAGAAATACAAAAACCTAGCTGGGTACAGTGGCCCACAGCTGTGGTTCCAGCTACTTAGGAGGTTGAGGAGGGAGAATCACTTGAGTCAGAGGTTTAAGAATATATATATACACATTTTTAAGAATATAATGTTTTATGAAACATTTAGTTTTATGAAACTAATGTTACCAGCCTCACAGAAAAATGTAGAGAGTAAAAAGGGAGAACAGATCTTCAAAGAGGTATGGAGTAGATAAGTCTATAAAGATTTATTGAATGAAGGAGAGGAAGGGGGGGGGGTTGTGCTGTTTTCCTGGATGTTGCTTTACTCTTGGCCCTACTTGTTTTATGGTTTCCTGATGTGGTAATGTGGCCAAAATTTGGATATGATAAGTGACTGTGTGTTTTGCTGGAAAGCAACAACATAGTCATTTAATCTCTTGTCAATGTGAACAACAAGCTGCTGTTAGGGAGGATTCAGCTGAATGTTTTTAGACCAACTATTTGGTTTTTTAGTGTCATTTGGGCAATATCTTGGTGGTGACATTAGGTGGTAAGTAATGAAATAATGAAGTTTGGACTTACTGTGTAAAGGCATTGGTTCCTTTTTGTTGGTTCACGTTGTAGCCCAGCTTATTCTTACATGTGAATCCAGAATGCAAAACATTTAAAAATAATCTCTTTAGGATTTAGGTACTACCAGTAAATGACTTAATTATTTTATAAGGTGTGTATGTGTGTGGCAGGAGGTTTTGTCCCATCTGCTTGTTTATCTTTAATTTGGAAAGAAGGAGTTGGTAAGAAAGTCTTGAAAGTGTCTTAATATCATAGTGACTTTAACCTGAAGATATATTGTCTAATTACAAAATGGAGACTGGTCGCAAAGAATAACTGTTGGCCTGTGTAGGCGTAATGACTAAAGTATTTCACTGACCATTTTTTAACAATCTGTATAAAAGTTTTAGTGAGATATTATCATATAACATACAATCCACCCATTTAAAGAGTATAATTCAGTGGTTTTTAACTTGTTCAGAGTCATGTAACTGTCACTGGAATTAATTTCAGAACATTTTAATAACTCCAAAAGAAACCCTATATCCATTAGCAGTCGCTACACCTCTTATGCAGCGCCCCCCTTTCATTGACTTTTACATCTTCTGTCTTTTTTTTTTTTTTTTCTGAGACAAGAGTCTCACTCTATTGCCCTCAGCTAGAGTGCCATAGCGTCACCTAACTCATAACAACCTCTTAAACTCCTGGGTTCAAGTGATCCTGCTGCCTCGGCTTCTCTAGTAACCTGGACCACCAGTGTGAGCCATAAGCCTGGCTAATTTTTCTATTTCCAGTAAGGATGGAGTCCTGCTCTTGGTCAGGCTGATCTCGAACACCTGAACTCAAGGGATCCTCCTGCCTTAGCCTCCTAGAGTGCTAAGATTATAGACGCGAGCCGCCCCAGATCTCTGTCTTGATTCATTGTTGTTTTGTGTGTAAACATGTATATGGATAAGAGAAGGGACAGATTTGTTGAGTCCTTACTCCGTGCCAGGCATTGTGCTAGGCGTGCTTGCCAGGTAATAGTTTCCTTTAATCCTCAAAATCCAAAATAAGCTCACTATTGTTGCCTATATTTTAATAAAGGAGACTCACTTGTGCCAGCAACACATTTGGCGAGTGGAGGAGTCTGGATTTGTACCCACTGCAGTTGAACTTCTAGCTCCCATGCTCTTCACTTCCTTCCTGGGAGTTCTGGGTTTGGGTTCCTGTCTGTCACTGCTCAAATGCTCCTGAGTATTTTAGAAAGTGCTCTTTGGAAAGAGGGAGTCAAACGTGATGTAATAACTGGAGTTTATTTTTAAGCATGGAATGATAGGAATTTCTTTATGGTTCTCCAGCATCTGATTTTGGCAGGAGGACTTGAATCAGCTTCAGCTGGGTTGATGTATGCAAACCATCCCTTTCAGCCCCACTATGCTGTGAGCTGCTTAAGCGCACACATTCTATCTGTTTTGTTCCCTGTTGGATCCCCAGCGCCTGGCACAGAGTAAGCACACCATACATATTTGTTGAATGTTGAATAAATTCATAGAACAAAGTGATACGGTCTTGTTACCTGTTTAAGTTTTAGTAATGTAGCTTTCTAGTCAGGAATATGTTCCTTTTAATTTAAGTTAGACAATTGAAAATATAATTTGAGAAAACCACCTTGTCACTGATTTTTAAGTATTCATTATAAAATCTGGTTCATGTTACTATATTTCCTCTTCCAACCTTGCTATTGTTTGATTAATCAGTACAAAAAAAGGAGAAACAAAATATTTGGCATGCTTTTTCCCTTAAATCATTCATCTCCTCAATATGGTTTTTGTTTTCTGATTATAAAAGGAATACATGGCTATGTTGTAGAACATTTCGGGAAGAAAAGTAAAAACATAGAAGGAAAAAAAATGTAATCTCACCATTTAGCTGACCACTTTTAATATGCTAGTTTTCCTGCTTTAGCTTTCTTTTTCTTTGATTGCTAACCATAGGTAGTATTGTACAGCAGATCTCTGGAACTCAGTCATCTTGTACAGCTAAAACTTACACAGATGGGAAATTGTCAAATAGCAATTTCCTATTTTCCTTTCCCTCGAGCCCCTGGTAATCACCATTCTACTCTGCTCCTATGTGGTTGACTAGATACCTTATAATGTGGAATCCATGTGATAGTCTTATTGCATTTAGCATAATAGTTCATCCACGTTGCCTTGTATGGCAAGATAGCCTTTTAAGAAGCTTAATGATATTCCATTGTGTGTATATTCCTCCTTTTCTTTGTCCATTCATCCATCAAAGGAGACTCAGGTTGTTTCCAAGTACCATTGTGACTAGTACTACAGTAAACATGGAAGTGCAGATACCTCTTCAACATCCAGAATTCAAATCTTTTAGATAACTGCGCAGAAGTAGCACTGCTATCTTTTAATTCTTTATTGATAACCTGTGTGGGGTGATACCTGCTTTTCCCCAGTGGTTGTGATGCTGAGCATCTTTTTGCGTCCTTGCTGGCCATTTATGTGTCTTCTTTGGAGAAAAGTCTGTTCAAGTCTTTTGCCCATTTTTAAATCAAGTTATTTGGGATTTTTTTGGAATTGATTTGAAGGAGTTCCTTATATATTTTAGATGTTAACCTCTTACCAAATACAGATTTTGCATATATTTCCTCCCATTAATTAGGTTGCCTTTTCAACTTGTTTTAGTTGTTTCCTTTACTGTGCAGACGCTTCTTAGTTTTACATAGTCCCACTTGGCTATGGGTTTGGACAAATGTATGGTAACATGTATTCACCACATAGTATCACACAGAGTATTTTCATGGCCCTAAGATTCCTCATTTCTCCACCTATTCTTCTCTGCCTCCCCTCTCGCTTGTGGGAACCACTAGTCTTTTTATCGTCTCCATTGTTTTGCTCTTTCTTAGAACATCACATAGTTGGAATCATAGAGCATGTAGCCTTTTCAGATTGGCTTCCTTAAGTGAGCAATATGCATTTGAGTTCCTTCCATATCTTTCCGTGGCTGATAGCTCATTTCTTCTGAGTGCTAAATATTATGCTATTGTCTGGATGTATCACAATTTATTTATCCATTCACTGCTGAAGGACATCTTAACTTCTAAGTTTGGCGGATATCATTAATAGCACTACTGTAAATGTCTGTGTGGACATAAAGTTTCCATCTCCTTTGGGTAAATATCAGGGAGTGCAGTTGCTTGATCATATGGTAAGAGTATGTTTCATTTCTTAGGAAACTGTCCATCTCTCTTCCAGAGGGCTTGGACCACTTTGCATTTCCACCAGCAATGAACGTGAGGTCCTGGTGTATATTTGTCAGTGCGTGTGATTGTTCCTCTTCTGGATTTTGGCTATTCTGATAGGTATATGGTGGCATCCCATTGTTGTGTTAATATGAACTTCACTAATGACTTATGTCATGGAGCCTCTTTTCATATGCTTTTTTTGCCATTCGATATCTTCTTGGGTGAGCTCTCTGTTAAAGTCTTTGGCCCATTTTCAAAATAGGGTTGTGTGTCTTCTTATTGTTGAATTTTAAAAGGTCTTTATATATTTCAGATAACTGTTTTTCGTTTTGGTTTTTTGAGACAGAGTCTCACTCTGTCACCAGGGCTAGAGTGCCATGGCATCAGCCTAGCTCAAAGCAACTTCAGACTCCTGGGCTCAAGCAATACTCTTGCCTCAGTCTCCTGAGTAGCTGGGACTACAGCCACCTGCCACCATACTCAGCTAATTTTTCTATTTTTAGTAGAGACAGGTGCTCTTTCTTGCTCAGGCTGGTCTTGGACTCCTGACTTTAAGCCATCTTCCTGCTTCTGCCTCCCAGTGTGCTAGGGTTGTAGGTGTGAGCCACTGCACCTGGCCTAGATTCTAGGAGTTTTGTATTTTTACCCTTAAGTGTGTGATCCATTTTGGGTGTAAGGTTTGTGTCTACATCTCTTTTTTTGTATGCAAATGTCCAGTAGTTGCAGCACCATTCCTTGAAAACTACCTTTGTTCTGGGTGTCACCCTTGCCCCTTTGTTAAAGATCAGACTGTGTTTAGGTGGGTCTATTTCTGGGCTCTACTATGTGTCATCGATCTGTTTGCCTATTCTGTTCTTTTGCTAATGTTGCATTGTCTCACCCGAAGTCAAGTGGTGTTAGTCCTTCAACTGTGTTCCTTTCCTTCAATGTTGCATTGATGGTTTTGGACCTTTTGTTTCTCCATATAAAATTTACTAAGAATTTGCTGATATTTGTGAAATGATTTGCTGGGATTTTAATTAGGATTGAATTTATTCTACAGAGCACGTTGGGAAAAACTGACATCTTGACAATATTGAATCTTTGTGCCCGTGAACATAGACTATTTCTCCATTTATGTAGTTCTTCTTGATTTCTTTCATGAGCATTTTATAGCTTTTTTCATATAGGTCTTATACAATGTTGCGAAAGTTATATCTAAGTATTTACTTTTAGGGACCTTATGTAAATATTGTGTTTTTAATTTCAAATTCCATGTATTTATTACTAGAAATAAATAAACGATTGACTTTTATATATTAACATTGTATTCCGCAACCTTTGCTATCATCCCTTATTTGTTCTAGGTTAGATAACACTTATGAATGTTGCCTTCTTTTAATTTTGACATTAAAAAAGGAACAATTTGGGGTGGCGCCTGTGGCTCAAAGGGGTAGGGCGCCAGCCCCATATACTGGAGGTGGCAGGTTCAAACCCAGCCCCGACCAAAAACTGCAAAAAAAAAAAAAAAAAAAGTAAAACAGGAACAATTCTAACATTATTAAAACACTTTCTAAGAAGCATTTTTCTTTTATTTTCAGACAGAGTCTTGCTCTCTCACCTGGCTAGAGTGCAATAGCATCATCATAGCTCATTGTAGCTTCAGCCTGCTAAGCTAAAGTGATCCTCCTGCCTCAGCCTCCCAAGTAGCTGGGACTACAAGCTTATGCCACCACGCCCAGCTAATTTTTCTGTTTTCTGTAGAAATAGGGTCTCGTTTTTGTTCAGGCTGCGGTTGAGCTCCTGACCTCAAGTGATCCTCCGCCTCGGCCTCCCAGAGTGCTAGGATTACAGGCGTGAGTCATTGCACCCCAAGCCACCTATTTCTTTGATATGAAATAGTGCAGGGAACGGATACATCAAACCTTTAATGATGGATATTTGCATTGCTTTCAACTGCTTAGGTAAATATAAGTAGTATTTCATAGGATGTCTTTATGCATACAGTTTTTTGGTCTTGTTTTATGAATTTGCAGTTTTTGTGCTAGATTAGTTTTCAAGAAACTCGATTGCTGGGACAAATGTTATATGAACATTTTTAATGTACTGGAAGACATACTACTCAGCCACCTTCCCAGAGAGTTGTACCAGCTTACACTTCGTAGATGAGAGTGCCTGTCTCACCTTCTCTCCCTTTGGCCCTACTCACATTTTGATGACAAAGGGGATGAGATTGTTAAGTCAGATGCATCGCTGTCAGTGTCCATATCGAGAGACCTACTCTAGGTAGAAAGGAAATGAGACTGGCCCCTTACAATAACAGTGGAAGTTATTCAGTAAGAGAAAGCAAACATTCAAGGTGTGCTTCCAAGAGAGCGTGCCGCTGGGGCTCTGCCTCAGTGGGGCACTTTGCTCTAGATGAGGGGAAGGGTTGGATTTCTCTTCTGCATTTGTCTAGAATGACTCCTACAGCTTTTTATCCCGCAAAGGAAGCAAGTTAAGAGAGACTTTTAAATATGAACAATTCAAACACCCAGGGGAGAAAATTAGTCTGTCAAGCTTCTATTCTGAACTGGAAAGAATCGGATCCATTTGTGTTGCTGTCTCTGCAAACAACTTTCTTTTGGGTTCTTCTCCTTCAGAATAAAGAAGGCTGAAGGACAGGAATTTTATAAAAAGAAGACCTTTTGTGTCTTATGATTTGTTTATAATTTGTTGCTTGATGTACTCAAGCAGTGTGCAGATTTTTCCCTGGCACGCCCAAGCTCTGCCCAGCCCCCCTACTTTCCTCTCACAGTCTCTCCCAGCTCCTTCTGGGCAGTGGAGGAAGAACTGCCCAGTTTGGTTTTGAAGGCAGTAGCTACCAAAGCATTCCCACGTACCCTTCTAGGGCTTCTCTGTTCTCAAGTAAGTGTGGCTAGTATTTTCCTAGCAAAGGGAACATAAGCTCTAATATGGGAGAAGGCCTATCATAGCTTTTGAAAACTGGTTCTCAGCAAAGAAAGTTGGGGAAATTAGGCTCGGGGGCATAATGGCAGAGTAGCTAGCAAAGTCTGACCTCACCATCAGGAGACCCAAGAGGGGGACATACAAAAAGAGCTGTGAGGTAAGCAAGACTCTTATTGCTCATTTGATAATCTCTTACAATGGAACAGTAGATTGAGCGATTATATACACATCACACCTGCACATATCCATTTCATTATTAAGCCTTCTGACGTGATATTTATTTGAGCCACTTTCATAGTATTTTAGTCCTTGGACATTAGAAATGTGACTGTTTCCTTTACATGACACATTTGATGTGTCTGAATAATGAAACGCTTTAGCCTGGGGGACCTTATGTTGCTCAGTCAATACCATCTAATTAGCATTTTCTCATTTACACAGAAGACCGCTGTAATTAGGCCTGTTGTCAAATAACTGAGGTTTAGACCATCTAAATACAATGAGTGTGGGGAGTGTGATCTTTCTGGATTTCTCTGTCCTGTAAAGATGAGTAGCCTTTCCTATTTGCGAGTCTGTGTGTCTGGTTACCCGTGCATGACTGTAACCCGTTATTTAAAAAGTATGCTAAAAGGCAAATAAACATCTGCCTGTCAGTTTGAGGTTTGGACTGAAACATGGGAACTTAATTAGGCTTATAGAGTAAACTGTTTTTTAAGTGAAATATTCACCAAATCGTTTTACAAAAATACCCGAAATGATGTCATTTTCATCTATGTGTTTCATAACAAGGAAAAAAATGGTCCACACTTCCAGAGCCTCCAGGAGGCTGCAGCTCGGGTCCCTCAGCGCAGTGGGCAGCTCAGACCCTGGCGGTGCTTCAGGGACTCACCTGTACATGTGTACAGTGTGTGCTGTCCTGTAGATGTCTGCTTGATATTCACATTGAACAGACGAGTCTGGAGGTAACTCAAGTGGAAAGGGCTGACTGAGAACATTGATGCGTCTTATTTCGCTTGAGCAGCAGTAGAGGCCGTCTGGTTTAAACAGAACCCACAAAGGCCGCTCTCCGCCGCTTCCCTCGGCTTGGTAAGAAGACCTAGTCACTTTTCAGAATAGGGAGGGCTAGCCAGTTCCGGGCAGGGCACACTTAGCTGCTTCTCCCCAGCACCTCTCACATACACGTACAAAATTATTTGTTTTTCCAAACATAGGGCGACCGAAGCCCTGTAGTTGAGATTAGGGCATCATTGGCTTTACTCTTTCTGAACTTGAAATTGAGCTGGCTGCTCAAGTATGTGAGGTGCACTTGGAGTTCAGTAAGTCTTTGAATGCTCAAAAGCATACAGGATGGGGGAGCATGGACTCAAACTGGGACAGTCTTCATTGCAAAGCGCTGGCACCTTGCGGAACTTGTCTGTTCCATACCCTGGCCTGGTAGGGTGACTGAAAGGCATTATCATACTCATACAGAGTTCTAAACATTTGGGATGATAGTGGGACAAATAACCTAATGGAATTAAGGGAATGGTGGGTTCGTTTTGAAAGCAGCAGAATATAGCATGCTACTTAAAATTATATTGACTGCACGTTAGTGTTCAATGATTCAGAAGGAGCGTGTTACTCCAAAATCCCCAGTTGGTTGCTAGAGAATCCCTGAAGTATCCATCCTCCCTAGATGATCTCACATTCTGTTAGGTTTTTGAATTAAATGTCTCCTTAAAATAAATGTCATCAGCCACACCAGCCCTCCTGAGCTTGCAGTTTCCTGCACGCAGCATGTTTCCAAGTGTGGCATTTCAACGGAACACATCATATGTTGAGTGAAACTGTTAAGTATTTGAGGCTGTGATTTGCCATCAGGGTCTTTATTTTCTCACAGTGAGGAAAATGAGGTATGAGGAATTTATGACTTGTGTAGAAATCAGGGCAGAGTACAAAGGAGAATTAAAAGCCACAGAATTCCTTAGCCTTAGTGATGTCTTGAGAGAGATCTGACTGTCTTGCCCACATACACTCAACACAAGTTTTCAGGATAGGGTGGGCTGGAGTGGACTGCACTCCCCCTCCAACTGTCAGGCCTGGTAGCTAAGCCAGATCCCCTGGGGTCCAGGTTCTAGTTTGTTGGCGTGTGTCCTACCCCCCACGCCCCCCACCCCCCCGCACCCCCCGTCAGGATTTGACTCTCAACTTGACCACTTACACTGCAGTTTACTCAAGGGAGACTCAGATACTCTACCAAGGAATATGCAGCCTTAACTTTTGTGCATCACTCTGGGTTAATTGTTTGTGTGTCCTGGAAAGTGCAAAGAGTAGTCTCGTATTTACAGAGGAATATTAAGGGACTGTCGGGGAGCCTAATTCTGTGCTGTTCTTTCCCTCCGTGAACCCTGGCAGTGCAGTTCCTTGTGGCTCACTGTTTGAAGTCATTCCCCCACTTATTGCATTCTGGTCACCAGTGAAAAGTGACAGACACATAGAAGGCGTGCCAGGCCAGTTGGTCAGCATGAGTTCGATTAGAACCCAAAATGAAATCACTAACATCACTTGAAAGCGGCCAAAGCCTTTCTTCTATTGTACATGAATTTCCTTTTCCTTTTGGGGCATATAAATAGTGAAAAGTATCCGTAGTGACAGTAAGTGACTATAGAAGCATGTGAGAAGTTATTTACCTATAAAACCCCCATCATAACTAAGCAAAAAGTACCTCTTATATTTCATACAAAATTCCGTGTTTATAGGGCGGCCCCTGTGGCTCGAAGGAGTAGGGCATTGGCCCCATATGCCGGAGGTGGTGGGTTCAAACCCAACCCTGGCCAAAAAAAAAAAAAAAAACCCTGCAAAATAAATAAATAAATAAAATACCATGTTTATTAAGGGCATGATTGCATACATCAAGAAGCATGTGTAATATCTTCCTTAAAAATTCTTCTTTTTACTTTTGGCTTCAATATTCTAAAATCCATCCATTTGGCAGATTTTAAAAAGTGTCTGGTTCCATATGCTCAGGAGCTCTTGGCACTGCAGTCATGACCACTACTGGACAGTTTTTGAGAAAAAATTCTGTAGCTCAACCAAAGAGAAAAACCATGAGAAAAACCAAATTAAAACAAAGATTGCTATAAGTTTGAGGTTATAATAGTGTATTGGTTTGAAAAGGAAAGGAAGATCGGTAAAGAGGAAAGGGAAACAGTGTGACTGTTGACATTTTGCTGGGAACTCCGAGTTCTCACCAGCCCCATTTGTTATGAAGCTCTTTGAGGGGTACCTCTGTTGCTTCCTCTCCATTTGCTGACAGGATCTCCCATTCCCTGTGAACACGATTGCATTTTACATCACCAGAATCACGTGACATAGTTGAGAAATGCCTTAGGACTTGTGAGGATGCTTGGAAAGGAACCCTGGAAATCAGCAAGAGAATTGGGCAGTATCTTCACCTTGCTCCCATCTGGCTGTATTTGCTTGGTTCTGAGCCTCACCTTTTCCTTGTGGGTGAAATGAAGGGGGCAGAAATTGAAGATGCCCAACGTTTAGGTAACAAAGGAGTGGGTACTGTGATCACCCTTCTGTCCCATCCAACTTTGTCTCTCAAGTTAATAATCGACTTTTTGCTTTTGTTGAGACAGAGTCTCACTCAGTCACCCTGGGATTGAGTGCTATGGTGTCACAGCTCACAGCAACCTCAAACTCTTGTGCTCAAGTCCTCTTGCCTCAGCCTTCCAAGTAGCTCGGAGTACAGGCACCCACCACAACACCTGGCTGGTTTTTCTATTTTTAGTAGAGATAGGGTCTTGCTCTGGTGAGGCTGGTCTTGAACTCCTGTGTTCAGTCCATCCACCTGGCCTCCCAGAGTGCTAGGATGACAGGCGTGAGTCACTGCACCTGGCCAATTGACTTATTTTTTGTTTGCTTGGTGTTGTACCTACCTGTCACTAATTTACCATTAACTACCATGCAAGGTTCACACTTGCTTCTCAGTTTGTTGAAGTATATCAGGTGTGTATTTTGTGCATTTTATCTTTTGGAATGGTTTCTCCCAGAGTCAGCTAACTTCTCCATTCTGGACTCATTGCTTAGACATTATTCATAGCGAGACAGTTCTGAAGATCCCATCCCTCGTACGTCGGCTGCCCTATTTCCTCGTCTCCGCAGGTCAGACTTTCTCTCTAGCTTTTACTATTTTAGTGGGCGCATCCAATAAAACTTCATGGGAAGTAAAAATGTCAAAATCTCAGGGGCCTAAAAATGTTTTCCTTTTACCTTCATGCTTGACTGGTAATGTGGTTAGATGAAGAAGTGGTTGAAAATCATTTTTCCTCAGATTTTGGAAGAGGTGCTGCATTGCTCCGAGCTCCCCAGTGTTGTCTTTGAGAAGTCCAGAGCCCTTCTGATTTCAGATCTTGTGTTGGGTACCTATTGCTCCGTCCTTTGAACTTGCGTCTTTCGTCTCCAGCATTCTGACATATCTCAACAAATATAAAGTTGGAAAAAACTGCTGAAATCAGAAAATACATGAATACCTATAAACCAGAGTTTTGACAAAGGATGGGATAAACGTCCTTGGGCATGATTCTTTTTGTGTCTAATCTGTTAGGCTGAGGTTTGTCCTTTCATTCATTTGTCATTTCATAGAGGAAATTCAGGTCCTGTAGTTTTGGAAGTTTTTATAGACACATTTCTTTGGAAAGGATATAAATTTCTATTTCCATTCTCTTTCTGGAATTTCTTTTATTTAAAAATTGAACCTTCTGTTCCACTCTTCTTTTCTGATCTTTTCCCTCGTTGTCAAAAACTCTGCTTGATAGGCATTCATATATTTTTTGATTTGGAGGGTGTTTTCCTGACTTTATCTTTGTGTTTTTTCACTGAAAAATCTGCTCTTTTACGTTTTTCATTTCTGAAAACTTTGTTAATGTTTTTGGAATTGTTTCCTTAAAAAGTCTCCTATTCTTGGCTCGGTGCCTGTGACTTCGCGGGCTAAGGCGTCAGCCATGTACACCTGAGCTGGCGGGTTCGAATCCAGCCCGGGCCCGCCAAACAACAATGACGGCTGCAACCAAAAAATGGCCGGGTGTTGTGGCGGGTGCCTGTAGTCCCAGCTACTTGGGAGGCAGAGACGGGTGACTCGCTTGAGCCCAGGAATTGGAGGTTGCTGTGAGCTGTGATGCCACGCCACTCTATCTAGGGTGACCTCTTGAGGCTCTGTCTCAAAAAAAAAAAAAAAAAGAAGGAAATTACCAAATTTTGGGAACGAAACGATAATGAAGACATGAATTGCCAGGACCTCTGGGATACCGCAAAGGCAGTCCAAAGAGGGAAATTTATAGCATTGCAAGCCTTCCTCAAAAGAACAGAAAGAGAGGAAGTCAACAATTTAATGAGACATCTCAAGCAACTGGAAAAAGAAGAACATTCCAACCCTGAACCCAGCAGAAGGAAAAAAATAACTAAAATTAGAGCAGAATTAAATGAAATTGAAAACAAAAGGATTATATGACAGATCAATAAATCAAATAGTTGGTTTTTTTGAAAAGATCAATAAAATAGATAAAACCTTAGCCAACCTAATCAGAAAAAAAAGTAAAATCCCTAATTTCATCAATCAGAAATAAAGGCCAAATAAAAACAGACTCCTCAGAAATTCAAAAAATCCTTAATGAATATTATAAAAAACTATAGTCTCAGAAGAATGGAAATCTGAAGGAAATAAAACAGTACTTGGAAACACACCACCTTCCTAGACTTAGCCAGAAAGAAGTGGAAATGTTGAACAACCCTATATCAAGTTCTGAAATAGCGTCAATTATAAGAAAGCTCCCTCCAAAAAAAGCCTGGGACCAAATGGCTTCACAGCAGAATTCTACCACACCTTTAAAGGGGAACTAGTAATATAGGGATATTACTTTACCTTTTCCAAAACATAGAAAAACAAGGAATACTCCCCAACATATTCTATGAAGCAAATATCACCCTGATCTCCAAACCAGGAAAAGATCCAACAAGAAAAGAAAATTATAGACCAATATCTCTAATGAATATTGGTACAAATATATTCAATAAGATCCTAGCAAACAGAATCTAGCAACCCATCAAACAAATTTTACATCATGACCAGTGGGGTTTCATCCCAGGGTCCCAAGGATGGTTCAATATATGCAAATCTATGAATATAATACATCACATAAGCAAAATAAAACATAAAGACCATATGATACTCTCAACTGATGCAGAAAAAGCTTTTGATAATATCCAGCATCCTTTCTTGATCAGAATGCTGAAGAAAATAGGTATAGAAGGAATATTTCTTAAATTGATAGAGGCCATCTACAGCAAACACACAGCCAATATCAGGTTGAAAGGAATACAGTTGAAATAATTTCTACTCAGATCAGGAACCAGGCAAGGTTGCCCATTGTCTCCACTGCTTTTTAACATTGTAATGGAGGTCTTAGCCATCGCAATCTGGCATGAGAAGGCAATCAAGGGTATCCAAATAGGATCAGAGGAGATTGAACTGTCACTGTTGCAGATGATATGCTTGTATATCTAGAAAACCCCAGAGACTCGTCTACAAAACTCCTATAAGTTACCAAGGAATACAGTAGCATCTCAGGATACAAAATCAATACTCACAAATCTGTAGCTTTTATATATACAAACAATAGTCTAGGTGAAAAAACAATCAAGGTCTCTATTCCCTTTACAATAGTGCCAAAGAAGATGAAATATCTGGGAGTGTATCTAACAAAGGATGTGAAAGATCTCTATAAAGAGAACTATGAAACTCTGAAAAAATAAATAGCTGAAGGTGTTAACAAATGAACAAAAGCATACCATGCTCATGGCTGGGAAAAATCAACATTGTTAAGAGGTGAAGAATGTGGCGGTCAGGACGGACGTGTAGCCCATCTCTCCCTAGTCATCAGGTGAAAGGGAGGGGCTCTGGATCTTTAGCCGCGTAGATTATTGGAGTGGATAGACAGCTAGAGATGCACAGTGAACTGATGGATTGCTGTGTTTGAGGTGTAATTCAAAACCACAGACTTTGCTGTGGAGTTTTTCCTCTGCCTGCCAGGCTGGCCGGCAGCTGGCCCCTCACTCACGGAGGGCAGCAGTTCACAATTCACAAAATCTAGTTAATGAAAATTTCGGTGAAGTATGGATTCGTAAGCAGAGTTATACGTCCAGAAAGAGGTGCCCCTCAGAGCCACAGAGGGCTGGGCAGCCCAAGGGAAAATTGAGGAGAAGGGAACCTGCCTGGGAAACAGACATTTTGAATTGTCTGAAATGGTGGACACCTTTTCCCAGAACAGCAGGAGAAATTGAATGTTCAGTACCATCCCTAGTGGGGAAGACTGGTGAGGTCTGGCTGTTCAGGCTGCATGGGGAACTGGGGCTCAATGGAGGGACTCTGAGCCTCAGAAATTGGGGAAGAGATCCCCATGCACTACAGCTGCGGGAGCGGTGGCAGCTGCCAGAGCAGCGGCAGCAGCAGCCAGAGCAGCGGGAGCCAGCCCCTTCCCCACAGATGATTGCAGTTGCCAGTTCACAGGAGAACGTGGTAGCAGAGTGGAAAGATTTGTGAAGCGTGGACTCCTGCACCAAGCTTGGAGGTCAGATAGATGTGCTGTCTGGAACAGAGCACGTGAAGTGGGGCAACATCTAGGAAACAAACTTTTACAGAAGCTCCAAAAATGGCGACTGGCCAGGTGGAGTGGTTTCCCTGGTAACAATGTAAACTGTGAATCAGGTATAAGCCTGGTAACCATTCACAGCGCCACCTGGTGTCCAGAACATATATTGCATTATAAATTTATTCCTACTAAAGTTGACATCTACCTCATACATATAGATGTGTATTTCTATATGTATACAAGAATAATATTTTTGAGGTTGGTGCCTTTTGCCTTTTTTTTTACTTTTTTCCCATCCTTTTCTTGGAGGAGCTATTGTTAATTTTTTATTTTTTATTTTTTTAATTTTATTTTTTCTATTTTTAAATTTATTTTTCTTTTTCCTTTCTTCTTTTTTAACTCTTTTACAAATACTACTTTATTCTTTCTTTTCTTTCTCTCTTCCTCTTCTTCCCTTCTTATGGTTTCTGAGAGTGCTTACATCAGATTTTTTTAGAGGCTTTTTTTTCAATTATTTTACAATTATTATTTTTATTGTAGATTTGTTTTTGTTTGTTTTTGGTTTTTTTTCTTTATCACAAAAATTAACATTTATTTTGACAATATATTTTTTACCACCATGAACAAGCATTAAACTCTTTTAAAGACTGACCTTTAGTACAGCAACATTACAGGAGACAATGTTAAAATTTTCTTTCTTTAAATAAAAAAAATTTTAAGCAAAAGAAAACCTCTAAATGCTACATTCCTTAAAAAATATACAGAAAAAAATTTTCAACTCTAGTTTAAATACTTTTGATTTTTTTTTTTTAAAGAAAGTATAAAATACTGAATTTTACATTTTTAAACACTATTATTTTAGGAATCAGTCAAGTCTCTTCATACTGCCAGTATGTTACGATACTTCCATATCTAGTATGTATTTCTAAAAAATCTTGAATTCTCCAGCACTTTTCAACAGGAGACATTAAAAGAACTTCTTGGGCTTTCCTTGAGGTCTTCCCATTTTTCTTTCCATTTGTTCTTTCAACTGATGTGCTTTATATCTCTAAGACATTGCTTTCAGCTCCTCCAGGATACTCTGATTTGCTCTTTCCAGAATATCAATCAATTCAGTGGCAACTCTCCAATCATTTCTCGTTACAAGGGTAATGGCAACTCCAGTTCTCCCTGCTCTTCCAGTGTGACCTATTCAGTGAACATATTCCTCGATGTTCCATGGGAAGTCATAATTATAGACATGGGTAATGTCATGAACATCCAGACCTCGAAGTCTGGATGTTCATGAGTCAGTGGGAATTAATATTCTTACTACTCCTGTTTTAAAATCCTCTAATGCTTTCTCTCGGTCCCTCTGTTCTCAATTACCATGCAAAGATTCCACTGATAAATGTCGGAGAATCAAGTCACTTGATAAATGATCCTCAACGGCTTTTTGGCAAAGACAATTACTTTGTCATTGGGTGACAAATGCTCCAGAAAAGTTTGGATGTGAGCTCGTTTTTCATCTTCTGTTGTCACAATCACGTTTGTGTCACTGTGCTCACAGCAACGAGATCCAATGTCCCAACGTAGACAATCATCGGTTCTCTCAAATAAGATTGTACAAGTCGCCTAACAGCATATGGTCAAGTTGCACTCGTCATAATAGTCTGCCTATCTGGGCGGACATCTAACAAAATCTTCGTTATCTGAGGTTCAAATCCCATGTCCAGCATCTTATCTGCTTCATCCAAAACCAAGTACGCTACACTTTTCAAGTTGACAAAGTTATTCATTTGCAGATCATTCAGCCTTCCGGGTGTTGCAATGATGACATCTACACCTTTTCTAAGGTCTTCTATTTGCCGATCTCTATCTCCACCACCATATACACAGACACTCCTAAGACCTTTATATGAATATTTAGAACATTCAGCTTCCACTTGAATAGCTAATTCATGAGTTGGTGTAAGCACTAACATGCCAGGTCTATTCCTTTTTCCTCCAACTTTTGGTTGACCATCTAGATGAATAAATCCAGGCTTTAAATAAGACAGTGTCTTGCCAGATCCTGTTTGGGCTACTCCTATAAGGTCTATTCCTTGTAGAACTATTGGCCAAGATTGTGATTGAATAGGTGTTGGCATTTGAAAACCTTCCTTTTTAATGTTTTCCATAATTTCAGGATAACATTGAAAGGCATCTGCAAATGCACAGTCGGATTAGGGATTGGACACTTTTCACCATCTTTCAAATCATCACATACTATATTAAAGTTTTCTTTCCTCCAACTGTCTACTTCCACTTGTGTCATTGAACTTGTTGTTGTTGACTCTTTTTAAAAGTTTTTCTCAATAGGAAGTAAGTCTGTATTTTGGTGCTTGTTGTACTTTGGATATCTTTTATTCTTGACCCACCATGACCTATCACCACGCCAACTAAGTGGTTCTTTAACCCAAAACAGATGGGCAGTTCCTGGAGACCAGCGGCTCTAGATCCCAGGGAATCAGAACAGTCCGTCTGGTTGCCACCTCCGCCGCCTGTATGCGCCCCGGGACCTGAGCCTTTAGACCCTGGCATCTCCTCTGGAGTGTGCGACACTGTCGAGCTTCGCCAGGAAGCAACAACCCAAGTAGAGGCATTAGTTCCTGCTTCTTGCTTGGACATGGCTCTAAGAACCTGTTTTGTTTTTTTGTTTGTTTTTTTTGTCTGTATATCTTTGTGTTTCTGACTGTGCATGCATCTGTGGACTTGTGTGTCTGATAGCACTTTTTATCTGTTTATTAGTTCATTTGGTCTCAATGTGATTGGTGTTCTGCAAAATCATTGGGCTGGCTATTTTACCTAACTCAAATTTTCACATCCAACAAGAACGAGGGGAAACAGGGTACGACAGCTGATTTGAGCCAGCACCCAACCGAGACTCCAGTCTGGAGGGAGAGATAAAAGCCAGAAAGAACCCAACTAAGCTGAAGGAGGGGAGCTGAGCTGAGAGATGAGATAGATAATTGCTTGTCTTTCCTGCTAAAGCAAGCTTCGACCCCAAAGAAACTGTTTTCAGTACATATCTCGTCCCAAAGAGGTTGTGTGGCCGTCCCCTCCCCTCAGAGAGCTGCTTGCTTACTGTGTGATCTCTGCTGGTGAGCAATAAACTGAGGCTCTCATTCCTCACCCCACTGGAAGGAATTGCTGGAAGTTAAGACTCCTTCTCAAGAGAACCCCTACTGAGAGTCTAGGAACTCCCTTGTCTGATAGGAAATTTGAACAAATGTTTTCCTTGCCACCTTGATCCTTCATTCTACCCTCCCACCCCCAGCCTGGCAGTCTAGAAGTCCAACTCCTCCAGAATTCATATTGTCTGCATTTCTTAGCTAGGACTGGGCATTGCATAGACAGTGGCTGTACAGTTGTGCTGTACCTGTGAATCCAGTAACTGCACAGGAAGACATAGAGGGAAAGGTGAATGACCTGGCCCAAAGAAAAAGAGTATCTCAGCAGCAGAAGAGGCCCGGGTTCCTGCACTGCAGGTGGTGGCTCGGAAGCTGCTGAGGTACACGAAACTGAGAGGAGACACCTCCCCCCCAACATCAGCATTAGTAGAGTAATTCTTCTGGGGTCTAACTCTGGAGAGTCATCTCCCCAACCCTGTGGCTTTCCAGAGGAAACCAGTCCTCGCCCTATAGGAATTTCAGTACTGCAGAACAGCAGCAACAAAGGTGCAAAGGCCGAGGGAGAAATTCTTTTGCTGGCTGGATATCCTCAGGTTTGGACTGAGCTCAGGTGGAACTTTCTTCAGCTGCCATTGAGCACCTGAGGCAGGCAGACCTCAGCTTCCTCTGATGGATGGTGGTAGACTGTGGTATCCATGAGGAGGAGGCAACGACCTCACTTTGACTCTGGCAGGCACATAGCCCTGGCACATTTGCTTATTGTACAGAGCAGGGCCACAGAGACTGGGCTAACAGAGACTGCCAGAGAGATACCAGGGACTGGGGTGACCAGAGTCCGGTGGTGAAGGACGACCAAGGTGAGGTAAGAGGCATCAACCCCCTGGCTCTAAACCTCCTACTAAATGGGTATTTCTGACTCCTTGGAGCACCAAAGTCACTCAAATCACACTCTAGTTGCCAATAGACCCCCAACATCTAGTTGCAGGACTCCTCTTGAACTCTCCAGCTAGAGAGTGGGTGGCTGTCAGGGACAATTGGTCTGGAACTCTTGAACTAGACAAATTATCCGAGGATCCTCCAAGGTGAGTCCCAGGTATTTCTGTAGTGGGAAGATTTGATTGTCCTCTTTCACATATTACTGGTGGGGGAAGGGATGTCCTAGTTGCTTGTATTTCACAGAAGCTGACACTGCAACCCAGGGTTACTGATTCACTAGGATTAGACAGAGATCAGCTGAATACAAGACAGAGCCACCTACCCTCACTATACCAAGCAGGCCTCTAGAGTCACAGACTGCAATACTGTACAGGTACTGTGCAAAATTTTAGAGGAAAAGCTGCAGTCACCAATCCCAACTCCTAGGTGAAGGGCTGGTCAACCACAACTGTAGAAGTTTCTAGCCCAATTTCACCTGACCTGCTCATCTAGCTAAACACTAAAAAACAATCATGGGGCAGAATCAGTGGGAAAACTCTGGCAACATGAATAAACAGAACAGGTCAACTCCCCCAAGGAATGACAAACCAGCCAGTCCAGAGGATCTCATCCACAGCAGATAGCTGAGATGTCTGAAATCAAATTTAGAATTTGGATTGCAAACAAGATCAACAAAATGGAAGTAAAGCTGGAGGTAGACATTGTAGGATTAATTCAGAAGATGTCTCAAGAATTCAACCAATTCAAAGACAAAATGACCAAAGATTTTGACACATTAAGACAAGAAGTTGCAGCCCTCAAAGATCTGAGAAATACAGTAGATGCCCTCAGTAACAGAATGGAGCTAGCAGAAGAAAGGATTTCTGACACCAAAGACAGAGCTTTTGAACACTCCCAAATGCTCAAAGAAGAAGACAAATGGAAGGCAAAAACGGATGATTCTCTCAGAGACCGCTGGGATAACTCAAAGAAAACCAATATTCATCTTATAGGGATACCTGAAAGTGACGAACTTGCTTCACAAGACACAGATTCCCTTCTTCTTGAGATAATGAAAGAGAATTTTCCAGACATGCCTAGAGACTCTGAAATTCAGATAGCAGACGGTTTCAGAACCCCAGCATGACTCAATCCGAATAAGACTTCCCCCAGGCACATCATAGTCAGCTTCACTAAAGTTAATATGAAGGAGAAGATTCTGAAAGAAGCCAGATGCAAAAAAACCATTACCTACAAGGGGAAGAAAGAATATTAGAATAACTGCAGATCTCTCTGCTCAAACCTTTCAAGCTGGAAGGGAGAGGTCATTGGCTTTTAACCTCCTAAAACAAAATAACTTCCAACCCATGATCCTATATCCAGCCAAACTGAGCTTCATTTATGATGGAGAAATTAAATACTTTAGGTTCATCTTTGGCCCGCCCATTCAGATGTGCAGGGGAGTCCTGAAGATGGCGATGGTGACGGTCCAGTAGTTCATCACTCCCCAGTCAGGAGGTGAGAGGGAGGGAGTACTGGACCTTTCGCCGTGTCAGTTGTCGGAGTGGATGGGCACTTGGCGACGCACAGCGATTTGGTGGATTGTGTTTGAAATATAGTTCATAACCACGGAAACTGCTGTAAACTGTTTCCCCCTGCACGGCGGAGGGGCAGCCGTCCCCTCCCACAGAGAGGACAGCAGGTTGCAACTCACAAAACCTAATTGGGAAAAAATTCCACCAAAACGTGGATCTCAGAGTTTGACAACCAGAAAGGCGCGCTGCTAGGTCCCACGGAGACCTGCACGTCTCAGGCGTGAGGCGGATACAAACATATGGGAATGCCTAAAATGGCGAGTGTCTTTTCCCCAGATCATTAGGAATAGGTGTTCTGTCTGTGCTATCCCAGGGACAGAATCCTGGTAAGGTCTGACTGCGCAGGGGGACCAGGATCCTGTGATGTGGAAAAGACACTTTGAGCTGTGGAAGGTGGCGTAGAGGGCCCCAAGCACTCCAGCCTAAGAAAAAGCCACAGGTCAGAGCGGTAGCAACAGACTGGCTGGAGCCCCCTACCCTCCAGCCGTAGCTGCAGCAGCCGGCCGGTGGCGGCCGGCAAAGATCATGCACCAAGCTCTCCTCTTTCTGCCGATTCCAGTTCCCAGATTGCAAGAGAGCAGGAGGGCAGAGCAGAGAGTTCTGATACGAGAGGGCTGGTACACCTAAGTTGGAGGTTGGATAGGAGTGTCCTTTGGAGCCTAGCACCCAAAATAAAGCATCTCTTCCAATGGAAACCGGGGGGAAAACTACAAAACTACAAAAATGGCGACTGGTCAGTCAGAGTTGTTTCCTATGGCAACAGTACAACTCGGGAAACACATAGCCTGAGAACCATTCACAGCGCCATCTGGTGTCCACAAA